>OX439035.1:123982454-124052609 GCA_949317995.1 Acholoe squamosa
AGGTGAGCGAAAAAATTTTATTTAAAAAAAAAATTGCCATACATCACAAAGAGAAAACTTGTAGAAAGTGAAGTGAGCGAAACCCATAGACAAGATTTTTTTTTCAAAGAAAAAAGATATTTGTATTTCTGAAAATATGGAGAGGGAAATCCGTAGACCAACTTATTTTTTTTGTGTGGCCTAAGACAAGGAGGAATTATTAATACCATCAGTCCCAAAAGTGGAGCCATCAGTCTCACTTTCTCTGGCAGCGAAGTCAGCCGAATCTGGCTACCCACTCCCCATATCTACTATGATAAACTGCTGTTGGTGAAACTTTAATTACCGTAATCTCCCGCGTAGAAGGCGCAGCTCGCATAGAAGGCGCACCCCCAACTCAGAGAAGGCCTTTTCACATAGAAGGTGCACCTACCTCTTCTGGATCGATTTCTGGAAAAACCCGCGTATAAGGCGCTCCCCCCCCCAACTCACAGGGGGGCTGTTTCACGTAGAAGGCGCCCCCCTCCCCACCCACCTCTATGAGTTCAAGCTGTCATCGGCACATGGTCGGCGTATTGCCCGCTAAGCGCCTGTACACTGACCGGGCTGCCACCGTGAGGGCTCTATGAGTCGATGCTGTCATCGGCGCACGGTCGGCTTGAACCCGCCGAGCACGTTGACACCTACTGGTCTGCCACGGTGAGGGCTCTATGAGTCGATGCTGTTATCGGTGCACTGTCGGCTTGAGCCCGCCGAGCGCGTTGACACCTACTGGTCTGGCGCGGTGAGGGCTCTATGAGTCGATGCTATGAGTTGTTCAGGTAAGACATTGAGGCGTTCAGGTAAGACTTTGAGACGTTCAGGTAAGACTGAGTCGTTCAGGTAATATGTGAGGCGTCCACAGGGGCCTGGAGGTGGTGATGGGGGGGGGGGGGTTGGCACTATAAATGCTGTGGCACTGCCAACTCAAAGCACACAGCATCCAGCAGCACAACAAGCTACAACCAGTTACTACCACTCTACAACCAGCTACAACTACTGAATCATCATGCCACCCAAGAGGATGAAGCACAGCATCCAGTTAAAACTGAATGCCATCAAGATGGCCGAGGAGGTCTCCAACCGGAAGTCGGCTGACCACTTTGGGGTCAATGAGTCAATGGTCCGGAAGTGGAGGAAGGTAAAAACTCTTGAAATGTTAATGTTTGTCATGATTAATGGACATTTTTGTAATTTTTCTATGATTTATTGGCACAATGTCATAAATAATGAACATTTTTGTAATTTTTCTATGATTTATTGGCACAATGTCATAAATAATGGACATTTTTGTAATTTTTCTATGATTTATTGGCACAATGTCATGATTAATGGACAGTATTGTAATTTTTATGATTATTGGCACAATTTATTGACACAATTTTTTGTCTTTGTTGTATTTTCAGGTCAAGGGCGCCCTGCTTCAGGAGGCCAAAAAGTCCTCCCGGCACCGGCTGATAAATCCAGACCTGCAGACCTCTAGGGCAGCACACCATAATTGCCCCAAAGCACACAACTATACATGTTATGAACTTATACTTAATATTAGATTGATATATAAAGGTTAGCTATTGATTTTGGGGTGTTTTCCTTGGACACAACAACCAGTCTCCCAAGGGAAAGTCCGAAAAACCCACGTATAAGGCGCACCCCAAACTCAAGGAAGCTAAGTGAACCAACAGGGTTATTTTACAATATCTCATTATTAAAAGGAAATTCAGTGTTTACAGCTATTGTGCTGCGATTTTCAATCTAGTAAATGCATAATAACATTTTTTTTTTCCAGAAAATCCTTTGAAATTCAGATTTCAATTTGAGATTTGAAATACTTAAAACTGTAGCAATTAAATGACTTTTGGATATGTTAATGTCCATCTTCTTAGCTTTATGGTTGTGTAATTGGTTAGTAGATCGGCTTTTGCAAAAAACAGAATCTATCAGTAGTTATGTGCAATGTAGTCCAAATCCCCTGTGGGTGGTGCATGTTTAATGGTTGGTCTTATCTGAACATTTTAGGAAATACACAGGGTCAGGGTGGGGAATGGCAGAAAGAATTTCACATCTCGAAATTATAAATTGATATAAAATCGCTTCTAGTGGGTGTATCAACTTGATTCAAAACGCAATGAATTCAAATTTTCAAGCTCCTTCATTTGATATATGTATGACTTGCGTGACTGGTGTAGCGAAGTCAGCCGAATCTTGCTGCCCGCTCCCCATATCTGTCACAGTGGTGAATAGGTATTGGGAAAACATTGATTCTGAGGGTTCTACTGGGCAGAATTACTTCAAATTAGTATCAAATTAAAGGGAAAACATATCTCAATCTCACAGGCATAATGTTTTGCTTCTTTCACAATATTCTCTAACAATTGTGTGATTTTGTAAATTCTGTCAGGCCATACTGTAAGAGTAACTTCAATATCCATGCAACTATTGCAGAAATACATAGGTATTGTCAATTTTAGACATAGCTAAACATAATACAATATGATGACCTTATGACCAACATTTAGACCTACATTTTGAGGGGATTTTGGATGATATCAACTGATTATTAAGAGCAGGGTGGTCTTGGGAACTTCTACAACTTTGAACCAATTTTCCTAAATAAATATTTGTTACAGAAGCTAACAGAACCAACAGGGTTATTCTTCGCCATTTTTTTACTCAGAATATTGTCAGTTGGTACAGCAATAGAGCTGCGATTTTCTGTGATTTTCAATCTCCTGAATGCATCATGTCAAAATGTTCAACAAAAACTTATTTTAAATTTTAACTTTAGCCTGAAATTTAAAATACTTCTACTTGACTTGTAGTAAAATTATGCCACTTAGATATGTTAATCTGCTCATATTTAGCTTTAAGTTGGTGTAATTGTTTAGTAGATCATAGATGGGCCTATTCCATCAGAATCTATCAGTGACAGTGATTATGTACAGTGATGCCTAAATACTACACGCACAGGGCATGTTCAATGGGCGGTCTTATCTGAATATTTGGGCAAATATTCAGGGCTGAGATATGACGGAAAGTTTTTTTCATTTTCAAATTATAAAGTGGTATAAAAATGCTTCTAGTAGGCGTATCAACCTGATTCAAAAAGCTATGAATTGCAATTTTTAAGTTCTGTCATTTGATGCCCACAATCGAATTTGATACTCTCAAAATGAACAGGCAACCTAAGTAGTGACATCAGTGTGAGGGTGTTGATAGCCCTTCCATAGCTCTATGATTGTCAATTTAAAAGACCTGACCACATCTCGGTCCTTTGCAAGGAGAAACGAAGGGAAAAAAAGTCGATGTGTTGGCAAAAGGGACAGAGTCAGAGTTGAGACAGAACTTGGAAGGTTTTTGACCTGACAAATATTCGTGATTACGACACATTCAAACACGTTTTAGACATATTGACATCTTACCTCACATCTTCAGCGTCTCTAGGACGGTTCACCTGTTTGTCATGAGTTGCACAATTTATGTCTTGAACGTACCATCCGCCGCATTTCGTAGAAATGCTCCCTAAAATGTAAAACTCAACTTCGAAAACAAACTTCGATCAAAATGGCGCTGACTGTGATGTTATGATATTGCTCGACCTTCGGGTCGGGGACCGATGCTCGGGCTACGGTGTCAATCATGAATAAACTTCACTTCCGACTTCGCACGACACATGGCTTGACATTACATGGTTGGCAGCTGTGGGATTTGCCAAATATTGCCCTATAATTGATGACTGAAAGTGCAAAAGGGTGATACAGGTAAAGATAGGATCCCAAGAAGCTAAATGAAGCTCTGAGGCGCTGTCCACACAAAATACAGACAATTGAAGAGATCAGCCACAAGTTCCATGGTGCAAAATATTTCAGTAAACTTGACGCGAAAGCAGGGTATTGGAGTGTAGAACTGGAAGAGGAAAGTCAGATCCTGACGACATTTAGAACACCATTTGGACGATATAAGTACAAGAAGCTACCATTTGGGTTAAATGTTAGCCAGGACATTTTTCAGCAAAAGATTGACCTGATACTAGAAAGCTGTCCTGGAACTGTCGGCATAGCTGATGACATAGCATGTTATGGAGCAACTGAGGCCGAACATGACAGCAACCTAATGAATCTCATGGAACAGGCGAAGAAGAATGGCCTGGTATTCAACAGCCAAAAATGTGACATAAAGAAGTCTGAGATCACATATTTTGGCATGGTATTCAGTGTTGCCGGTATGAGGCCTGACGAAGCCAAGGTGAAGGACCTCAAGGCCATGCCAGCACCCACCAACAAGAAAGAACTGCAGGAGTTCCTTGGACTGATAACCTACCTCAGCCCGTTCATACGCAACCTCTCAGCACAGGCAGAGCCAGTGAGGAAGCTCTTGTGCAAGGACACACCATTTGAGTGGTCAGCAGACTACCAGCATGTGTTTGAGCATCTCAAAACACTGATCAGCAAGGAAGCATGCTTAAAGTATTACGACACCGAAGCTCCCACATATCTGATGGTGGATGCAAGCGAACGAGGTCTGGGCGCAGCACTACTACAGCCAGACCGGTTGCAGGATGGTAGTTATACTATAGAGACCAGGCCAGTGGCATTCGCTAGTAAATCTCTATCTCCTGCTCAGAAGAACTATGTGAACATTGAGCGTGAAATGCTGGCCATCACTTTTGGCATCAAGCGACTACACATATACTTATACAACAGGCCATTCACTGTGTTATCAGACCACAAACCGCTTGAGATGATAACAGCCAAGCCAATGATGGTCGCACCACCAAGACTTCAGGCCATGCTGCTTGAAGTGCAGGACTATGACTTCCAGGTGAAGTACACCCCTGGTAAGGACGTAGGTCTTGCTGATGCTTTAAGCCGCCTGCCAAACCCAGCAAACTCAGAAGATGTGCCTTTGGACATTCGGATCGAGCATGTGCAGTTCTCCGAAGATAGATTAAGTGACATCAGGAGGTCTACCCAGGCAGACCCAGCTCTGAATGAGTTGAAGGAAATTATCTACTGTGGATGGCCGGAGACAATGAAGGAGTTACCTGTGCAAATACGCAACTTTTGGGCCTTCAGAGACCAGTTGAGTGTAGTTGATGGCGTAATCCTATGTGGTGAGAGAGTGTTTATCCCTGAGCCACAGCGCCAAGTTGTCTTAAAAAACCTGCACACGGGACACCTTGGTATTGTGAAGACCCAGATGAGGGCACGCCTGGATGTGTATTGGCCAAAAATCAATGATGATATAGAGCGGCTATGCAAGAACTGTACTGTGTGTCAGGAGCACCAGAGGTCACAAGTAAACGAGCCTATGTTGCAGACTGAGGTCCCAAGCCGACCTTGGAGCGTACTTGGCACAGATCTGTTTCAGTTAGGCAATGAACAATACCTACTGACAGCAGATTACTACACCAAGTTCCCATTTGTGGACAAACTACCAAATCCAGCAACCTCTGAAATAGTTGTAGATATACTTAAGAAATATTGTGGTGTGTTTGGATTCCCAGATGTGATTCGCTCTGATAATGGACCACATTACAGCAGTGCTGATTTTGCTAAATTCGAGAGGGAGTACCATTTCAAGCATGTCACATCGTCACCCCGTTACCCAAGGTCCAACGGGTTTATTGAGCGCCAGGTGGCTATTGCAAAGGGTGTTATCAAAAAAGCACAGCAATCTGGAGAGGACATCAACCTAGCTCTACTGCGGCTGCGGACAACCCCACTGACTGCCAAGGTGCCGAGCCCTGCAGAACTGATGTTCCAAAGGAGGATCAGAGACTCGCTACCAGTACTGATCAAGAGCACATCCTGTATGCACGAGGATGCACGGGAGGAACTCCAGAAAAAGCAAGTTCAGCAAAAGGCATATCATGACCGAAGCACCAAGGAATTGCCTCCACTCATACCAGGACAGAATGCTACCTACCAAAATGTACAGACTGGCAAATGGGACCAGGCTATTGTCCAAGCAAAGTCAGCAGAGCCCAGGAGTTACATAATAAAGACCCCAACAGGCAAACTACTCCGCAGGAACCGTGTCCATATCAGAGACACCCCCAGACCTACACCCCTTGACAACAGTGCACATGGAGCTAGGGTGGAGGCTGGTACACCTATTGAGATGCCAATACCGCAACCAGGGTCACCCCAAAAGGCTCCTCCAAGGATGCCACAGTTAAAGCAAGTTCCACCACAGTCATCATTCCCACAGGTGCTAGATGGTGGTAGTGTTGATAAGGGGAAGGTTGTCCCAGATACTGCACCACAGGTGACTTCACGGTCTGGGCGTGTTGTGAGAAAGCCACAAAGATTCTGTGAATGATTATTTTCAAGTGTGAAATTGCATCATATAGTTTATATGGCAGTGGAATAGTACATTGCCCACAGGACGGAGCATTTGTGTTATATTTTGGTTCATATTCACAAGTGATGGATAATCTATAAAAAGTATAACTGTTGTTGATAAGTCATAAGTTTAACTGTTTATCTAGTTAAAGACTGTTACAAACTGTTATTCAATTACCCAAGTTTGAGGTTGATGGACAGTGATATTTGAACTTTATTCTCATTTACTAAAACTGAGATACTGAGTGAAGAACAGGTTGTGGCTACATCCTAACTTTATTTGCAGAGACAATAACTAAGACATAGAGTTATCGAATATATGCATCTTTCATATATGAAGGGAGGGATGTGATGTTATGATATTGCTCGACCTTCGGGTCGGGGACCGATGCTCGGGCTACGGTGTCAATCATGAATAAACTTCACTTCCGACTTCGCACGACACATGGCTTGACATTACACTGACCTGCGATCATGCGTAGTTTCTTATTTGTTACAGTTCACGACCAACACTAAAGAAAATAGAGAATGGGGTACTAAATAAATAGATATCATTTAATTTTGAACATGATAGTTACTCAATAAAATTTTGATTTAAATCTTTGGGTAGTTTTTTTTTTTCATACTAAACTGTGGGTAAATATTGCGGTAACTTTGGCGCGAGTTTGGAGCCGAGAGAAAGCTTAGAAAACTTCATTTTCCCTTCGATCTTGGATACAAAATAAGTAAAACATCCCGGTCTGCCTCTAGAAGTAAAATGGATATAAGTGCTAAAGGTTGGTAGAGATTAAATACATAGAAATATCGATTGTGTACACTTTTGAGTGGCCTGAAGGGTAGCCCACTGCCACTGGCCCGGCCGCACACTGTGTAGGCACTTACCTAGTTTTTCAAAACTTTATATTATCTATTCTATCTGCATACTATTGGATAGATCTCAAGAAAAGAAGTGGATTTGCTTTTTGAATGAAGTCTCTATCTTAATTCAAAGTGACATTATGACCATCCAAAGACCACAAAATGACCCCAATATTCTGCCACAATAACCCATACTTAAGAGTTTAATCAGGGTTCAAATTTTGTGATCATGCTAGTTGTGGTCAGAAATGCCTGGAACACTTAAATCACTGTTTCTCAGAAGATATTAACACTAGGAACTTGAAATAAAAACTTGAGAAAAGGTAATTAAGGGGTGGTTCCAATGACCTATGGCCTGACCTTGATCTAGGTCAGGTCAAGGTCATTATAAGGTCAAAGGTCAAATTTATTGATTTTTTTTTTGTAAATGAGTAAACATTTGATAATATTTAGCTAGATGAATGATAGAATCAATGATCAGCTGACTCTTTTTCAATATTTGACCAAAAAGGTCAAGTTGACCTAAAGGTCAAGGTGAAAGGAACATTTTGCGATCCTGCTTGTTGTGGACAGAAATGCTTGGAACACTTAAATCACTGTTTCTCAGAAGATATTGACACTAGGAACTTGAAATAAAAAAAGTAGAGGAAAGTTTATTAAGGAGTTACTCCAGTGACCTATGGCCTGACCTTGATCTAGGTCAAGGTCATTTTAAGGTCAAAGGTCAAATTTATTGATTTTTTTTTTTTTAATGAATTAACATTTGTTGAGATTTGAATGACAGAATCAATGATCAGCTGACTCTTTTTCAATATTTCATCAAGAAGGTCAAGTTGACCTATATAAGGTCAAGGTCAAAGGGATATGACATAACCAACATTTTGACAGTCCACATTAAATCATAACAATCAACCATACTTTCTTGCAAAAATAGTAAGATAGGAAACACAAAGTAAGAATAGAGATCATTTGATATGTGGTCTAGCATTTGACCTTGATATGACCTTAACGAGGGTCAAGGTCATGATAAATAAGAGAGGTCAAAGTTCTCAAAATTTTTCAATGTTTTGATGTAATGTTAGTGTGAACCCAAAAGTTAAAAGTAAAAATCACATGACATGTCAAAATTTGTGGGTTGCCATTTCACCTTAAAATGACACTCTGACTGATGTTCATACTTCAAAGTATAGCCCTACTAGTCAGTCAAATGACACTCTGACTGATGTTCATACTTCAAAGTATAGCCCTACTAGTCAGTCAGAGAAGTCCTGGTAGTCAGCCCTCCAGTAGGGGCCACCCCCAGTGGTGGCTATAGGTGTGCTGCAGTGGGGGAGGTGTTAGAGCTAATCTCTCACTCCCCCTCACAGAGTTAATAGGTCATGATTTTGTAGTTGCTTAAAAAACATACTGCTGCCTATTAGAGAGAAGAAAACTAGACATTTTCTAGACCTTATTTAACCAGGGAATATGTGAGTGCCATTTTTAACTATGTGATATGCATACTTCATACCATAAAATGCTCCTGAACTTAAGTTTTGATTTCACCTGGGAGAAACATGATTTTTTTCTCTTCAATTTATTAAACAAATACATGCATATTGAAGCCCTCTTCAAGCCCGTTAAAATGATACCCTAATTATCCAAATCCACCTGTAAACAGCTTTAGAATCAATAAGTAAAAACATGTCAATTTCAGCTGCTCCATTTTTGCTAAATCACACTTTTAGCCTCCACGCACGGCAGACCCACGCACAGCAGTTATGTCAGTGCCTACCCTAGCTAGGCACTTACCTAGTTTTTCAAGACTTTATCCCATTAAACTTATCTAATGAGTAATGGATAGATCTTGAGAAAAGAAGTGGATTTGCTTTTTAAATGAAGTCTCTATGTCAATTTAAAATGGAATTATGACTGGTGAAAGGTACCAAATCAGACCCAGATTTCTGCCATAGTTAAGAGTTTAATTTGGATCCAATTTTGTGATCAAGCAAGATCAATCCAAGGTAGACTAGATCACTAAAATGATTATTTTGGGCAATTTTCTTTTAAGATAAGCTAGGTATACCCCCAAGAATGTAATTAATGATACATTTTATCATAATCAATTAATGTAAAAGCAAATTTTTGATGTCATCTTTACCCTTGAATTGCGCGCTCTGATAGAACCACGGCAGAATAGCGTCTTTGACTCAGGATGTTAAAATGATCATAACTTCCATTCAAATTGTCATAAAAACTTCATTTAAAAAGCAAAACCACTTATTTTTATCACAGCTATCAATTTCTCACCATATAAAATGCATACAATAAGGTTTTAATTGATAGGTAAGTGCCCAACATGGGGGAGGTTGGGACAAGTGTCCAGAGATAATCTCACCCAAAAAGTTTGCAGGGTCTGTCAAACATACTGCAGCCCCTTAGATAAAGAAAAGCTAGACATTTTCTAGATGATTTTTATCCATAGAACAGGTGGGAACCATTTATTTTTAGGTGCTCAATGATCTTCTCATCATAAAGTGGTTCTAAACTTTTGGTTGAACTTCAATGGGGTCAAAGGCAAAATTCCCTGCATTCAACATCGTACAAAAAATGTTCATTTTAAAGGTCTAGCCAAGCTTGTTAAAATGAGCCCTTGTTTGTAAAGATCCTCCAGTAAATAGCTTCAGAATAAGCTTGCAAAGAAGGGAGAGTTTAACACTACCCATTTTCAGCTTTATCACAGTTTCACACCTCTACTGCAGCAGACTCACACACTGGAGGTATTTCAGTGCCTACACTGTGAGTGTGACTGTGAGTGTGACTGTCACTCTCACTCTGACTGAGTCTCTGACACAGTGACAGTAGGTATGTGAATGAAAAAATGTAAATGCTTCAGACCTACAAAATTAATGGATAGTCTTTTTGGGCAACATCTAAGAAATAACATGCTTTTGAAATTATAGCTCTATCCCTATTTTGAGGGGAGTTAGAAGGATCTTACTTCTTAGTGAGCCCAAGTTGGGTAGTTGGATTGGCGCCCAACTCACACACTTGTTGTGACGTAGTGTCATTAGGGTCTCAGATCTGTGACTAAAGTTGGGTGAATTTTGGTTATGAAATTAAACATTACAAAGAAGGATGCTGTGTGATAATAACCTATATTTTGCCAAAATTTAAACTGAGATAAATCATAACAAACTATATTAGTATATATCACCTGAATGGCAATAACCTTGCGGACATATGGCAGTTTAAATGAAACTAATTTGACCTATAGAAGCAGAGATATGATTTTTTGAAAATAAAAAGTATTGGGAAACCATCAAAATTAATTAATTAGCAAAAACTGCGGAGCTTAGATAGGTATGTGTGTACCATTCAATCTTCTGCAAACTTAAAATATATCATCTTAATTGTTTATATTAACTCCTTATCACAGTTTAAATACTCCTTTTATTGGCCCGGAGGTAAAGGTTATCAGCAGAAGTTGATGTTCATGTTAATCAAGCTGTAATTAATTAACTATCAATGTTTCCTAGAAAGTAAGATACTGGCAGTGTAGAGAATCTTGTGAACATAATATTAGAATTTTAAAGTGAAATAATATGTCAATTTAAACCATATTTATAGCCTTATAACTGAGAGCTACCTCTAAACAACCCTCAAATCCAGTCACAGAAAAAAGCCACCCACGTCCGTGCTCACAGTAGCATTGACGTTCACATACCTACTGACAGTCTAGTCACAGATCTGAGACCCTACTACAAGTATGTGAGTTGGGCGCTGATCCAACTATGACAGTCCGACATACCCAGCTAACCGGGCCCTGATAGTGATAATGTGATATATTCATTCAGAGGCCCAGCAATTGATGTCCACTGAGTCTGTGGAGGGCTCAGCCTAGTCTTCCTTGTCTGGCGGGCGCTGACTCTTACCTGACGGGAGAGTCAGGCTTCCTGCATAGGGCTTATTTGTCAGGTGGCTGGAATTGTAGGACATAGTTTTTTTATGTCGATTTCCTCTTAAAGATAGCTTCCTAAGACATGTTTGTTGCCATTTTGTGAGAAACCTTTAATATGGGGGCCCAGATTATTTGGTTCTCGCAAATATGTTAGACTTCATATCAAGTTTAGCTGCCAAGGTCGCCATGTTGGATGTGGTTTCAGGTCTCACAACAGAGGTGTTATTCATGAAATAATGTTATTCATGAGAATCTGCTTGGAGAGTGGAGATTGACTTCCTGTCTGGCAGAAAATGCACCTGCTGATAGCTACCCTTGCAACCCACACGGCATGTGCCAAATCTTGGAAAAGGGTGCGATCTAAAAGTTTCCAACAAAAGACGCTCTTCCCACTCACAGACAGCAAAACTAAGGTGGTACTCTTGTCAATATCATAAGCTGATTGTTGGGGATTAATTTCTGTCAAATGTTATTCTTAGAAACTTGCCGTTTCTAGAGCACCTGAAAGTTTTAGGTATGCCAGTCCCAGCAACTCAGTCCTTAACTGAGTCGCGCTTAGTGACTAAGTCTTCCTGGGCCCCAGATATCAAGTTACAAAAAGCAAAGGCATAGCATATGAGTTTACATTTCAAAATAATACACAACAAGTAGGTAGGTCCTAGAGTTAAAGGCAAAAGGGGCCCTGGCACCGTAATGCACGCCCGCATTAAAATGTCACATGACCACTTTTTAACCAATCAGGGCGCCATGATTTTTCAGCTGAATCGGTACCCATGTTGATAATTTGCGGTGCCAGGGCCCCTTTAAGATAGTGTCGACGAGTCCGTAAATGATGAATGAGGATGAATACAGACGAATCAGGGATCCAGTTTGATATCCACTTTATTCATTGAAGTCCACGAGGTATAGATGGTGATACAGTATAAGGTGCCCAACAGTGTCCAAGCCTAGCCCTTGAGCTGAGGGCTCTTGTCTCACGTGAGTGTGTGAGGGATGAAGTATGAAGGTAGAAAGATGAGTGAGCTGCTCCACCTACAGGTCTTTATAGTAGGAGCTGCTCACCCAGCTCATCCTAAAAATAGTATCAGGTGAGCTAAATATAGTAACTGGGGAACTCCAGTGCAGGTGTGTAGGTGGATCCTAAACATAGCACTGGGGTCACAGAGTTCAGTATGGTTCTAAATATAGCTGCTGGGAATTCCTGGTATGCTGTGAGCTGCTCGTGATTAATGGGCATGTCCTCCAGCAGGAGAAGTTGGTCTAAACATAGCTACTAGGAATTCCTGGTATGCAGTGAGCTGCTCGTGATTAATGGGCATGTCCTCCAGCAGGAGGAGTTGGTCTAAACATAGATGGTGATACAGTATAAGGTGCCCAACAGTGTCCAAGCCTAGCCCTTGAGCTGAGGGCTCTTGTCTCACGTGAGTGTGTGAGGGATGAAGTATGAAGGTAGAAAGATGAGTGAGCTGCTCCACCTACAGGTCTTTATAGTAGGAGCTGCTCACCCAGCTCATCCTAAAAATAGTATCAGGTGAGCTAAATATAGTAACTGGGGAACTCCAGTGCAGGTGTGTAGGTGGATCCTAAACATAGCACTGGGGTCACAGAGTTCAGTATGGTTCTAAATATAGCTGCTGGGAATTCCTGGTATGCTGTGAGCTGCTCGTGATTAATGGGCATGTCCTCCAGCAGGAGAAGTTGGTCTAAACATAGCTACTAGGAATTCCTGGTATGCAGTGAGCTGCTCGTGATTAATGGGCATGTCCTCCAGCAGGAGGAGTTGGTCTAAACATAGCTGCTAGGAATTCCAGGCATGCCGTGAGCTGCTCGTGATTAATGGGTGTATCCTCCAGTGGGAGGAGGTGGGGTCACTGAGTGCAGTTGACACCGCCAGCCTTTGGTCTATGGGTATGGCTTGGCTTGTGGACTCGGACACTGGGTTACATGGTAGAGTCAAAGGTGAAAAATAAATATGATAAGTACAATACCTATAATGGTCTACTGACAATAGCAAAGACCAACAGGCAACACCACTTAAGACTAGGGACCCAGTTTTTATTGGGGGCTCGGGAAACTACTCTGAAAGTTCCACCACCACAACACTAGTGCCACCGCTTACCATCGCTCCTTTAGCGATGGTTCCGTCTAACAGTGACACTGGTTTCCTCTGCTGTGGTACACTGCTCTGTTGTCAAACAGGTCAAACTCTCTGCTGCAGAGTTTTGGCACCGGGAACTACTGGGTTTAAAAGGCCAGCACTGGCGCAAAAGGGTGTATGTTTGGAGAATCTACCTTGCCCTCCGCGGAGACGAATGTTGACACCGTCCCGGTTACGGGGGTGCCCGGCCAAACGGGGGTTCGGGGGCAGAGCCAACGATCAAGGATATATGCCAGATCTCATTCGAATGTTTAATCGAGTCACCCACACTGCCCTAGGGCTAGGCCTAGGCTAGGGTTGCGCGAAAAACCTTTTTACGCTTTTCCCTTTCGACGGCAGTCAACATTTTTCGACCTCCCCCCAAAGAAGAATTTTCGCACCCCTTCCCTGATCTATAGACACTAGAAGTGCGCGGACTTTTTTTGCTTAAATTTTTTTTACGCCCCCCTCAACTTCAAGAAGGGTCAAAATTGTTTACACCCCCGTCATCAGGAGGAGTCTGAAAGTCAGAATCAGATTAAAGCCTGGATGTGTATTGGGTTGTTGAAATAAGATCTGTGACTACAGACTGGTAACTGGACAGCACAGAAGCAGAGACACATCGGGAGCAGGGACACCCCGGATGCAAATAACTTTTCTAAATGATTCTTTTTACAATTTGGCCACACCAAGGAAATAAGTTGGTCTACGGATTTTGGTTTTGAAAAAATGGTGCGAGTGAGCGAATCTTTTTTTTTCCAAGAATTTTTTTTGGCATCCAATGGATTCCTTGCTGGAAAAGTGAGCCGAGCAAAATAAATTTATTTAAAAAAAAAAATGCCAAACATCACAAAGAGATAACTTGTAGAAAGTTAAGCAAGCGAAATCCGTAGACGAGATTTTTTTCAAAGAAAATTTTTTTTTTATTTCAGAGAATATGGAGAGGGAAATCCGTAGACCAACTTATTCTTTTGGTGTGGCTTTTTAAAATAGTTTTTTTGCCATTCCAGGATTCTATGGCGTAGAGACAGTATCACTAGGGCTATAGTTTTTCAAATTCTATAAGAAGAGAAGGATATTATCATGGTTTTATCTGCTTCCGAGGTGTCTCTGCTTCCGAGGTGTCCTAATCTCTGCTTCCAAGGTGTCTGCAGAGGTGTTTTTGGTCGGGGGGTGTTTTTGGTCGGGGGGGGGAGGGCATAAAAACTTTTGACCCATCTTGAGGGGGGGGGGGCCTACAAATCTCGCCTCTTTTTAGCAAAAAAAAACCTGAGCGTGGCTATAGATCAAAGAGAGGCATAAAAATCTTCAATGTCGGACACTGTTAGTGTTGAGGGGGGGGGGGGCAGTGTAAGCCAGCAGCCCCTCCCGCCTGTCAGTCTATGCCACCAGTACAGTGTACCCAACCCATGACCCATGCCATGGACAGGGATGAAAGTCTTCAGGGATTTCCCTGATTTCATATAAAACCCAGGTTTTTAGGCCCATATTGGACCATTTCAGGGATTTTCATGTTCACTGACTTTCATCCCTGCATGGAGTGGAGCAGTGTCAGACTGGAGGTGAGAGAAGATGGGGGGGAGGGGCTCCCCCAGACTCTTATTCTCGGGAGCAGAACCCTGGTTGCTAGGGACCTGGCAAAGGGTCAAATTATATAGGCAATGTACTAGAAAAAGTAGCCTTTTTGGTGTTTTCTTTTAAAATATTGGAATTAGAAAATAATGCATCAAGTATGTGATGCAAATTTTGAATATCTTTCTGATTTTGGAATGCAATATTCTATACAATGCCTATATCTTTTCTGATAAGGATTTTAACACCTTTCTGTAGTACATTTCCTATTTAATTTAACCCTTCATGAGGAATCTTATCAGTAGGGAGATAAGCCGGATAAGGGCCGCGATGGTTGCTATGACGTCACTGCTGCTCCCTAGAATACATAGATCTAGGCAAGCCATGAGGACCAATCGTTTTTTCCTCTGTATAAATTTCTTAAAAACTCTCTTCTTCCTTGCGAGTCGCCATGAATCTAAACCAACTACTTCTGTTTATACTAGTTTTCTTTGTTTCAGATGATGAATGTAACTTTGATGAGCTGGAAGCGATGCTCAATGACTCTGACGATGAAGCCATCATGGAAGAAGCTTCAGCCATGGCGGCCAACACCACACAGGACGATGCGGAATCGTCAGGTATAGATATAATTTGGACATTTTACTTAGTTTTTTTCCACTGTCAGTCCTGCTTAATATTATTATATCTACTGTTCTCTATCAAAGGAACTAAAAAAGTTGAATTTTGAATGATGCTTTTGTTCAACAATGTAGAGCCTATGATAAGCCTATTTTGTGGAAAAAATAAAATAAAACAACAAGGATATTGCAGTGCCTTTGGAATTAAAGCTCAAACAAGCTCTATCAGTAACCTACCGTAATCTCCCACATATAAGGCGCATCCTGCGTATAATGCGCACCTAGAGTTTTTTGAAAATTTTCAGAAAAATGAAAAATTCATAACTTTGGTTCTACTGAATGAGTTTTCAAAATTCAAAAACCTATGTGTAGCTTGTGCCACCCCGGACCCTCCTGGGCCCCCTTATGTCCTATTATGACCAAGGGGGCATGTAAGATATCAAAAGAAAGGTCTTGGTGTCCCCCTTGTGGAACAATGAGAACTAAAACCGCCCGTATTTTTATAAGATGTGCCTTATACACGGGAGATTACAGTAAATCTTAGATTGAGGCACGTTATTGCTGTCCTTTTGGACTTGGAAACAATTCAAACTAACCCCTGTTACGTTTTCCCTCCCATACCCACCATATTGCTTGTAACTACAGGAATTATAGCTATTCTGTATCAATCCTTGTGTAGGGGCATTAATTCCCCATACTTGGTGGAGATACCTAATGGTCCCGCCTCGCGAGGGGGATCTCTAGAGTAAGAGAGCTAGGTACCAGGTAATCACTGCCCCTAGTGTGTGTATCATACCGATCCAGGTGTAGTTGGAAGGTAGAGAATGTCAGGCCAGGGGATGTAGTTCAGAAGTAGAGCAGCTGCCTGCAGGTTGGAGGGGCCCGGGTTCGAGTCCTGGTTTCTCCATGACATTTTCCGCTGACCACTACACTTGTATTGTTACAGATGATGACATTGATGATGATGAGTTGGACCGGTTGGCCATGTTGGTCGAGTCGGGTGAAGCTGGTGAGCCTGAGAAACATGACACATCCAAAACTGTGATAAAAGTGGAGAATGAAGATGAAGAAAAACCTGAGCCAAAGCTTCCAGAAGTAAAAGCCGAGCAGGTGTCAGATGTAAAAGCAGAGTGTGAGAAACGGGCGAGTCCTTCACAGAATGTGGAAGTGGATAATTCTGTCAGTGATGATGAAGAGACGCGTGCCTTGGAAGGTGAGTTCTTCAAGTAAATATGACTCTAGTGATTTCCTGTCAATTTCATTGATTTTCCTCATTGTTTGACAATCATAACCTTTCTGTTCTACTTCATGCTTAATCTTTTATCTAAGAAAGATTAAATGAAATTCTGTAAATGAAAAGTTGTTCATTTTTGTACTATATTTAGTATTTGTAAATGATGAAATACTCAATTTTCTTCTGACAGATGAGATGAGGAAAATGAAAGCTCGTCTCAAGGAAAAAGGTAAGACAGTTTATGGCACTAATAATGGTCATTATGTTAATGACACTATTACCAGTTATATAATTGGCCTTGTCTGGTGTAAAATTTGAAATTAAAAACCGTTTAATTGAAACAAGATTTTATGTAGATCAGAATAAAATAAAATATATATTTGTTTTTGCTTTCCTTCAGAAATAAAGAAACTGAAGCTAAAAATTCAGGATCTTGAGGAAGAAGTGCGTAAAGATCTCTCTGCTCCACTAGAGAGTGACAGTAGCGATGATGAAGAGGGTCAAGCATTGAAAGGTAAACAATGCGACTAATTATTTCTCAATCCTCTTTTCATTTGATTGGATTAAAAGTCGATTTAACAGGAATCAAAAGTTGTTCTCTTTGAATGTTTCCAGCTTTCCAACCATTTATGATGCTAATCAACCATCCAATTCTTTTATTCCTTATTTCTGACAGACGAGATGAGAAAAATGAAAGCTCGCCTCAAGGAGCTAGGTAAGAGTTTGTTGTTGGATATACAGTTCAACTCAATGAAAATCTAATGAGTTTGCCTTTGTTTGAAATTTTTTATTAGATATTATGAACTGAGATGTGACTAAAATCAAAAACAAAAATTGAAAGTTAAAAAATTATTTGATGGCTAAAATGTATTTCTTCTGAAAATATGTTTTTCACTTTTCATCAGAAATCAAGAAACTCAAGGCAAAACTTCAAGAACTCGAGGCAGAAGACCACACCTCTTCATCTGGTAAATCGTCACCTTCACCATCCAGTAAACGATCATTGTCCTCATCCAGTAAAACTTCATCCCCTGCATCCAGTAAAACTTCATCGTCTTCTTCAAATAAATCTTCTCCGTCTTTGACTCAAACTTTGTCGTCTAGTTCAAGTAAAACTTCATCTATTTCATCGAGTAAGACCTCGGCATCTCCATCAAGGAAATCATCCACTTTGCTATCTGACAAAATTGCTGCTTCTATCTCTGCATCCATGAAATCCTCCACTAGTGCCATAAAAGAAACCACTAAAAGGGTGCTTGATACAAAAGTTAACTCACCCAAAAGTAGCGGTAAAATAGTGAGCGGTAAACCAGCTCCCGGCTTGAGTTCACCAACAAGTGGTGTAAAGAGGGAAAAGGGAATAACAGGAAGCAAGCCAACAGTTGCCACACCAAATAGGACTGGAACACCCAACAGGAGCACAACACCAGGGAAGGGTGGGAGCGACGACAAGGCTAAGAGCACTGCTGGTAAGTTGTGATCATTTACCATATTCTCCCGCATATAAGATGTGTTTTATACAAGTGTAGGGGTATGGTATTTTACACTTTAACGTTCATGCACCCGTGAGACTCAGACCTAGGTCCTTCGGGTGTGGTGGGGGAATCCGGATGGCAGGTGGCAGCACCTGCCTCTGGGTTCGTATCCACTACACCAGGGGGCCTACCACTCGTCCGCCACACGTCACGTGGCCGGTCTGAGTTTCGCGGGCTTTTCCCCTATATAAGGCTGGTCCTAGCCCTAGGTTCCTCAGTAGTGGTTTACCCACTGCTCAACCAGGTTGTTACCCGAAAGGGTAACCGAATGCACTAGCAGCATGTAGTCCTCTGAGGCTGTGATCGTATGTAACGCAAGCTCTGAAATAAAAGCTCGGTTGCCTACCCGGAAACTTTTCTCTCTCTTCGTTATGATTTAATCTAACTTAACGAGACGAACCACTACACTGGTGCCGTGACCAGTTGGTCTTCGGGTAAGCGCAGTCAGAAATGACTGAGCTGAGCCCAGTTAGGGGAAATGGCTCAAATCGTGAGCTAGACTCCCCGATGGAGGATGGTGAAATCAAGTCACCACCCCAAGGTACGGAGTGGAGGGATCCACTAGAACACTACCCTGATGGGTTAGAAGATGTAAGAAGAAACTTACATCATGAACTGGATGAATTTGGAGACTCCTTATTCATGCCAGGAGGTACTTCGAAACCTGCACCAATGCATAAAAGTACTGCTCAATTTGGTAAATTACCATTTGAGGTACCAAAGCCTAGTGCAGGTATGTTTGAAACTCCATACAGTTCTCGAATTAAACACCAAAAATGTGGATTCGAAAAGAACAAAATGGACGAGCTTGAAGACATGAGAGCTGAATACGAGAAGATCCAGAAGGATCTTATTACACTGACCGGAACCCGAGACAAGATTCTGACTGAAAACAAACAGTTGATATCGGAACGTCTCGATTACGATCAGAGTTGTAGACGCCAACAACAATTGTTGTTGGATCAGATGGAGAAAGAAAAGCAAGATTTTCAACTCCAGCACGAACAGTATCGTGATGCACTATATACGGCGGATCTGGAATACAGAGCCTCGTATGATGAGTTGAATAGAACTAAACAAGAGTTAAATTCAACTCAATCGGCCTACGGCAAGTATCAAGAAGAGCTGAAGAAAATAGAATCAGCCTTCAAAGATGCTCGGGAAACGTACCAAAAACAGACCGATGAGCATGAAAAACTCAAAGATCAATTGATACGCGAATCCACAGATTTGGCTGTTAAACAGACTAAAATGATGGATGATTATTCCGAACTGGAGGCTAAAGCTATCCAGATGTCAAAGTATCTAGAAGATACTGGTCGTGCAGTAGGCACTCTTGAATCAGACTTCACTGTTTCAGGATTTGCCCTAAACACGACAAGTAACCAGATGTTCTCTTTGAGGGGCAATGACGGGGTAACAGAGACAACTGTACCTCGTTATGAAGGAGTAAAGAGTCATCAGGTTAGATTTACAGATAATACCTCTATACCTCTTGGTCTAGGTACGGGAAATAAAGGGGATAATTCTGCGAGTGGAGCTAAACAAAGCCGCTCGGCAGGAAGCTCCACCTTTGACGGCGGATGGCCACAACAGTCACCTTTAGGGGGACCAAATGGCCCGTATGCCCAGTATGGATGGAATCAGTCCCAAACAGGAACGAATCCGTCCAATGGTAACACCCGGAACACGTCCGGAGGAACAACCGGACGAGCACCCGGAGGTTCCAGTACAGCTGGGGGGCAATCCGGATGTGATCAAGGATCCGGACCCTCAAGCGATCGTTCCAGGAGCAGACCCTCTGCCAGTGGGACTGGTTTCAATAATGGAAATCAGTCGTATGGAACAGGAGGAAACACTAATCCCAATAGTGGTTTCTTTAGCTTTGGTGGAAATACACAACCCACCAATGGTCCAGGGCCGGCTCCCCAAACCAGTGGATACACCTTTTCACAGGTGCCTCCATACGGAGCAGGGGGATCAGGAGGTGGAGGAGGACCACCATCCGGAGGCTTTGGAAGTACTTATGGTACGAATCCTCCAAGGAAAAAGAGACTCAGTCGCCGAGTATCTCTTTCTCCAGGGTTACAAGCGCTGCATGATTCTAATGCAGCGATTGCTAACTTAGGTGTTGATTGTTACAATCAAGGTCTGGACGATACGGAGATCATGGAATGGAGTAAGGGTTTAACCCTTACTGGATCCACGAATCCGGCTCGTAGAGTAGCTAAGATACCTACCCCCTTTAATGCCAAGAACCCTTGGAAGGAGGAGTATCAAGGCTGCGCGGATGTCTTTAACTGCAATGGATGGGGTAAAGCGGAAGCTCTGCCTTATTTAGTATGCTGGTTAAAGGAAGGCGACGGAAAAGGAGCCGTGGAACAATGGAGAGATTCTCAAATAACAGGACTCTCAGCCCATATGAAGTATGATGAACTCATAGAGATTGCTTCATATTTATATGGGAATATAGTTGGAGAAGACCCTTGGCTGACGTTCACTAAAAGAACACAGAAGCCCAAGGAGTCTGCCAAAGTGTTCGGCTTAGAATGTCAACGACTGTTGCATAAAGCCAGACCTCAATGGAGACTAGATGATGAATGCTTCCTAGATGAGATGTTTAAACAATTCATTGAAGGATTGCGGAATCAAGAACACAGGACAGTAGCCTGTGAAGCTTGGAAGAATGATGCCTCTTTGACAGATTTGTTCCAGTCCCTAGATCATTATGATCGAAAGGCCCGTATCTTTGCCGGGAAGGTACCCCAACGGATGTCAGCAATGATAATCCCGGAGGGAATACCCGAAACCGATTCATCCGAATCAGGGGAACCTGACGAAGATGAAAACGTTGGGGCCATTGGCCAAGGGAACCCCCGGTACAACCGGAACTGGGGAAAGAAACCGGGTTACGTCAAGGAGAAAGTGATCACTTCTAAACCTCCTGTGACTCAACCCGATACCAAACCCACGACGGGTCCTTCTTTATCAGAGGACCTGGTTAACAATTTGGTAAAGAAGATTACTGAAAATCTTAGGAGGCCTAAGCCTGATAGGACTGTTGTGACATGCTTCCGATGTCAGGAAACTGGGCATTATGCTGCCGAGTGTGAGGCAGATAAGCCAGTTTATAGAAACACTCGTTACCGGAGCAATCCGGGTAAGGAGGACTCAGTGAAGAAGGAAAACTGAGAGGGGGTGTCCACAATGGCAACCGGATTACCCCCAGAGTGAGTGATTGCCATGACTGCCAGCCTATCGCAGCTTGCGGTACTGGCAAGAATCCTCTAGCGATTTCGCCCAGCAGTGAAGCTAAGGAGCCTGATCAGTTCCTTACTCATGAGGCTGGGGAGACTGATAGTACACCAGGTGTCAAGAACCGGCAGAAGAACACAGAGGGGAAACCCGATATCAGTCCAGAGGGAGCGGCCAATGAGTTGGCCAGGGTGGGGTGTGCCCAGTTCCCCCCGGGTCATCCTTGTCTCGAATTCTTAAAGGGATGTGGATTTGACCTCGGCGCTAAGACGGAACTTGCTAAGTATGCAAGTAGTCCTACCTACTTGAAAGGTAGGAGGTGGTACGCAGTTGTATCTGTGAGTGGTAGATCCGCTGAGTTTCTTGTCGATACGGGTGCTAGCCACTCCTGTATTGCTAAGAGATTCTACGATCTTTTGCCTACGAATCATGAAACTTTCACAACGGAAGGAAATGCTCGTACGGCCGACGGTAGCATGATACAAACGTTCGGTAGAACATGTATGAGGTTCAGTCTACAGGAAGATAAGGACTTCATCCTTACCCCTACTGTGGCGAACATCGCGGATGATGGTATACTCGGTCTGGATTTTGCTGCATTATATGGAGCAAGGTTAGATTCCCAGAGGGGAATATTGGAAGTGAGAGACCCGTACCATCTCGAAGTACAATGTGTACTTAGGCAAGTAAGCAGTGTAGCCAGTGTAGCCCAGACTGTTAAGATACCACCAGGCACAGCCTGTGATGTCTTATGTCGAGCGGACAGACAGTTTTCAGGAAAAACTGGAGTTGTAGAGCCAGACATGGCCATGTTGTCAAGTATCGGATTGGAATCCGCTGATGTTCTAGTAGCTAACGCTGCTTGGACGGTGGTTCCTATATCCAATACCGGTAACAAGACTGTCTATGTACAGAAGGATACGATCCTTGGATCGGTTGTCTTATCCGAATTGATAGAAGACTGTAAACATGTTTCGGCACCCGGAGCCCCTTCCTCACCCGAAAGGAGCCCGGAACTAGACACTCTAGTAGCCGAAAGCCATGTAGAAAGTGATGAACAACGTGAAGCTCTAACTGACTTGTTGTACAAGTACCGTAAAGCTTTTGCAGCACCGAGTGAACAATTGGGGCGTACCGATAAAGTACTGCATACGATTGACACTGGTGAGAATGAACCTTTTAAGATTCCTTATAGAAGACTCCCACTAGCCAAAAAAAGGGTAGCTGAGGAGGAGATAGCTAAAATGCTTGAACAGGATGTAATAATTCCATCAACCAGTCCTTGGTCTAGCCCTGTGTGCATGGTGACCAAGAAAGATGGTAGCATCCGTTTCTGCATAGATTACCGGAAATTGAATGGTATGACCAAGAAGAATTCATATCCCTTACCACGGATCGATGAGACTATAGACTCCCTTGGAGGTAAGCAATGGTATTGCTCTCTAGACTTACAATCCGGGTACTGGCAAGTGGGTATGCATCCGAAAGATATGGAGAAGACGGCCTTTTCCAGTCATATTGGATTATTCCAGTATAATGTGATGCCGTTTGGATTGTGCAATGCACCGGCGACATTTGAAGCCATGATGGAAACTTTATTAAGTGACCTTTTATGGAAGAAATGTCTCGTCTATCTAGACGATGTGATTGTCTTTGGAAAGACATACGAAGAATGCTTGGAAAATTTAGGTATGGTCCTGGAAAGGATCATAACTAATGGTTTGAAGCTGAAACCCAAGAAGTGCGATCTTTTCAAAAGATCTATTAATTACTTGGGGCGAATAATCTCGAATGAAGGGATTAAAGCCGATCCGGAGAAACTGGATGCCGTGTCAAATTGGCAAGCACCCACGAATGCGAAAGAAGTTAGGTCCTTCCTCGGATTCTGTTCCTACTACCGGGACTTTATCCCAGGATATTCAAGGGTTGCCTTTCCTATCCAGAGTTTGTCCCACTGGACACCCGGGATCAGAAAGGAACGATTCCCTTGGGGACCCGAGCAAGACGAGGCCTTTATGAAAATAAAGGATTTGTTTGCTATCACACCTGTGTTGAGATACCCCACGGAGAATGATCATTTCATTCTAGATACTGATGCTAGTAATGAAAGCATAGGAGCCGCCCTTTCTCAGGTCCAGGATGGGGTCGAAGTTCCTATAGCCTTCGCTAGTAACACGTTGAGTAAATCTCAAAGAAACTATTGTACCACTAAACGTGAGTTGTTGGCTGTGGTGGTCTATACGAAGAAGTTCAAGCACTTTTTGTGGGGGAGTGATTTCACTCTACGGACTGATCACTCTTCCCTCAGATGGTTATTGAACTTCAAAGATGCAGAGGGGATGATAGGTCGCTGGTTAGCGCACCTATCCGAATTCGGTCTAAATCACAGCCAGATTGAACACCGAGCCGGGGCAAAGCATTTGAATGCAGATGCTTTGTCTAGAATCCCAGTGAGGAAATGTGCAAATGCTGAGTGCACTGATTGTGGAGCACACAATGCTGTGTTGGCAGGGGTTCGAGTTCCATTCGAAACCCATCCGGAACATGTCTTGAATTGGTCCTTGGAGACCATCAGGCAGTTCCAGAAGTCTGATGCAGTCACATCACGTTTGATTAAATTCCTTAATCAGGGTATCTGTCCCCCAAGACCCGTAGTGTCATTGGAGAACAGAGAGATGAGACGATTCTTAGCTCAATGGGCCGAGCTAAAAGTCTGGGATGGTATTCTGTTTCGATGGAAGAACCATTCTAATAGGAACAAAACCTTGCAAGTTGTCATACCTAGTGCTATGCGACGAGATATTATGTATTTCTGTCATGGACATAGAACTAGTGGGCACTTTGGAAAGAAAAGGTCTCTAGAACGTCTGACCAGACGATACTATTGGCCCGGCATGAGTACAGATCTCACCCGATGGGTGGAGACCTGTCCCGAGTGCTGTAAGAACAAACCAGGACCCGGGTTAGGCAAGCTGCCATTATCCCAGGAACTGTTTGGTGTAAGGTTTGCTAGAATAGCTGTTGACATTATTAGTGGGATTCCCCCCACTCCTAGTGGCAACACGTGTATGATGGTCGTGTCTGATTATTATACCAAGTACACCCGAGTGTTCCCTTTACCGGATCATAAGGCTGTTACTTGTGCTATGGCCTTTGTAAAAGGGTGGGTGCTGCACCTAGGTGTCCCACTCATGTTACATAGTGACCAAGGCAGAGAATTTGAGTCTAGTCTGTGGCAGGAGATGTGTAATTGTCTGGCGATCTGCAAGACAAGAACTAATCCCTATAGACCACAGAGCGATGGACAAGTAGAGAGATTCAATAGGACTTTGATCCAAGTATTGAAGTCTCTGGTAAATGAGCAGATGGATGATTGGGATGAACAATGTGAATTCGTGGTACATGCCTATAATGGCACTGTGCATTCGAGCACAAACTGTTCTCCTAATCTCCTCGTTTTTGGAGAGGATTTGATTATGCCAGCCGATTTGGTGTTCGGCGTAATAAGAATGAATCCGGAAGCCCCTTGCCAGGTGATGTTTGTAGAATCCCTACGGGATAATTTCAAACAAGCCTATGAGAGGGTTAGAGACGAGTTGCAGAAAACTGCGCGTTGGCAGAAAGTTGGCTATGACACAGGTCTAAAAGCTAGATTTTTTAATCTAGGGGATAGAGTACTGCGTCTACACCAACCTCTAGCTAACCTGAAATTAGCCAGTAATTGGGATGGACCTTTCACTATAACTCAGGTTATTAGTGATTGCACAGTGATTATTAAATCACAGCTTGGTAAATGTTACAAGTCAAATGTAGCGAGACTACGCCCATGGAGGGGGAGGGATACCTCCACCGAAATGTACGGCGATGGTCTATTGGAAGTAATGGAACAGAGTCGTGTTAAGCAACTCGAAGTGGTACCGACCCGAAAGCGAGGACCCGGGCGGCCACGGAAGGTTGCAGACCCGAAGAGGGTGGTGCCCCCTGTCGTAACATCCGGAAAGCAGGGGAAGATACAAAAAGTCTCGGCAGGCGCAGGTAAAAATAAGAGGAAAGGTCCCTCTAAGGCTAAGAAGACCTTGGAAAAGGCTCTTATGGATACCAGGTCAATAAAAGAGGCCTCAAAACCTCTTAGACGCAGTCCAAGGTTGCTACAGACTGCCGTAACCTAGCCTGTTAACACAACGAGTGTGTTGTCCTGTACTGTGTACTGTTATATGTTGTAACCTAGTTCAATGTATATTTGAGCCGGTCAAGAGTCTCTGGAAAAGGTCCTATGACAATGAACCCATGGTTTTGGACGGATAATCCGGTGGATATGCTTATGCTATCCATAAACTCCAGAATACCTAGCGAATTGTCATAGTCGAACCCTGAGTACGGACGGACGACCGATCGGGTATTGTATTGTTTTTATGTAAGGGCGCGTGACCTAATTAAGGGCACGCGGGAAAGTTGTTGACCCATTTTCGAATGGTCACGTGAGGCGCCGGTTTGATCATGCGCAGCGATTCAAGTTCGAGTATCCCGCCATATTGTCTTATTCCTGCGAAGGAAGAAGACGTGGCCGAGGGTGGTCTTGCTCTTGTTGGAGTCTGATAGCCCGTGACAGCCATATTCCGAGGTGTGCCCTCGTTAAAAGGCACCCGCCTTTCACTGGGTAAGCAGTACTCACTGCTTATCCGGTGGATTGGGATATTTTATCCCCGAACAGCCACTTCTGTCGATGGCAGAAGAGGCCGTCCGTCTTGGCGGCGGTGCCGGTGCCAGCACCCCGCCAGAGTATGGAAGTGGTTCTCCCAAGAGTCCCACTTATACATACGACGATCAGCAATACGATGCTGATTGTGATCAAATGGATCAACAAATGAATGTTGATCAGTACTTCTCTGGAGTAGACGATAGCGACGTAGAATCGTTCTACGACGCATCCGACAACTCCAGACAAGTTAGTCCTGAACGCCGAGGCGTTCAACAACAAATTGATGTAGGTGAGCCTTATGTAGCCCCTCCATCCGAAGGTTTGAGTGGAGAACCGGCAGGAGCCCAGTCTCTTGACAGGACTCTGATGCCACCTCCCCCTCAACTGCCGCCCCGTCTTGGTGGGAGTACCTCATTCGGTGCTTTGGGACCTGCTTCTCCGGTTGACAGGCCAATGCACCTAGAGCTGCCCTTCCCAGACAGTCCCGAATGGCATGATGTAGCCGGTCCATATGACGGACGGATGTTAGCAATTTCCGAGGAAATGCTGATACCCACCTGTTATGGGACGCCCAGAGAGGTTGACGAGCGTGTTGTCAACGCAATCTGGGAATGTGCTCATCCGCAGTGGGCTAATACCTTTCCGGAGTCCTGGTTGATGGATTACCATCAGATGGCCAAAGGATTGGTAGTCCACTTATGGTTTCGTAAAGCCGTCTGGGACGCAGAAATGGCTTTCCGAAGGAATACCTCTTATAGGCCTTCCTATGTGTCTGACAAAACGGGTTACACCGGTGTCAAGGCAGATGAGGTCTCTAGATACATAGACAGAGACCAGATCCTACTGTTAAGCACAGCGGATGAGTATGAAGCAGCAGGTAACGCTGTTGTGGATTACTGTCCAGGGGTCCCTATTACGTCTCAAACCATTGAGGCAGAAGAGGCCCGTATTGGTGTGTCTCCACTAGACAGACTCGGGGTAATACAAGACCTCGTAGTACGTCTATTGGAGAGACAGTATGCACTGGCGCATCCGGAGTTAGTACCCGGACCCGCACCCGTGCAAGTAACAGCCAAGATGGCCGATCGGATGGACCGTCTCGTGTCTCCTGCTGAAGCTCCCACCTTGGGAGGCGCAGCAGTAGTACCTGAGAAGGCCCTACCTGATGCAGATGTTTCCCTTAAAACTGCTCAGTCTACCCCTACGAAGACTGAGCAAGTAAAGGAGAAAGCAGCTGGTGGAAAGGGTAAAACAACCCCCACCAAAGGTAAGGGTAAAGGGAAGCGGTCAGGAACCGAACCCTCTACCAGCACGAGTGTGGACGACAGTACCCGAACCCGTCGGGTGTCTCCACGCTCGGCCAATAAGAAGGGCGCTAAGGCTTCGGATGTCTCCGGCAACGAGACGGACGCATCCGAGCCTGGCACTTCTACTAACGGCAGATCCCGCAGGAGGAATAAGAAGAAGGTTGACCAACGCAAACCTGAACCTATCGAGGTAGACGTTAAAGCTGATAATACAGAAGCTGAACCGGCTGTCCCAACCGTAAAAGTTGAGCTCGGTGTGCCAATCGTCAAGCTACACGACGTAATGGCCGATTTGAGTGGAGACGCTCAAGATGCTGCAGCCCAGGTCCTCGCGGGTCAACAACCCGTTGTGCAACCTGTGGATGTACCATCCGACCCGGAGGGAGAGGAGCCGGTTGACCCAGTTGTGGATGTCACTCCGACTGACGAGCAAGAGGCTGCTATCTGGGCTAACGCCAATAGCAACTTTGCCGACTTCATTCCTCTACACAGGGGACACCTGAAGGGGAGTAAATCCGTATGGAGACTGCCCCCTCGGATCACCTGTGAGAGGCAGGAAGATATGGAGGAGTGGCTTCGCAAGAAGCTCTCTGATAGAAAGCCGGCCAATATGTACTGGATCTATTGGGAATTCGTTAAGAATTCGCCCAATGGTCTGTACAATTATGACCAGAAGGGCAAGCTCAAGTTTGCTCTAGATGAGTACTACGGGGAGGATCGTAAGGATTGTCCCTTCCAACGTTGTACTCAAAGTGAGGGTGAGGTTGAATTCTTCATCGAGAAAGACGCGTTCCTTCGTCATCTCGTGGAGGTTCATATGCACCAGAGGCCGGAATATGTCTGCGACCGAGAGGTTGGCAAGAAATGTGCTAAATGCACAGGATGTGTCACCCCCCGACGCGGAGACATGGTCCGGCACTATGTGACTTCGCATGGAGAGGGCCTGGAGGCAGCCATAGATCGGGTGATGAAAATTCACTCCGAACTCTATGGCAACCTTAGGGGCCTCAATGCAGAGAAGTTGGCTTCCCTCACACCGAGTACGAAGCAGTTTGCGCCTACGGTTCCTGGTACTAACCAGAAACTAAAGGCTCGGTTTGCCCAGACTCCCGGGTCCGGCAAACTAGAGTACGCTCAGGAGGAGTACGATCTGTTAAACGAATGGAGAAGCAACAAGGCCCGCCTTCGTGGTGGGGCTTATGTAACTCCATCCGGAGAACAGGTCCGAAGCCGCAGGGATTACCGCCAGGGACCCTCTGTAGCAGATAGGAAGAGACAGGCGTCTGAATCTCCAAGCCGAGCCAGGTCACCACTGGAGGCGCTGGAGAGACAGACAAATGGGGGAAGGAAGAAGCCACATCTTCCATCTCCTACTGGAACTCCTTCCCATTATGGGCGAGCACCAACTCCACGAGGTGCACAGAACCCGACATTCTTTGGTGTCAGTGGACCGAGTGGCCAGTCCGCCCGGAAACACGCGCCTTTGAATGTCAAAGACCCGAAGCAGTACCCTGCTATAGGCCCACCCGGACCAGAGATGCAAATCTTTGATCAGTACGGGAGGGTCAAGCAGGAACTGCCGACAGTAGGAGGTCAAGCTCCCCGACCTACAATGAGTGCTGTGGTGAGACAACGTCCACCCGCACCATTGTTGACGGCCAAAGACCTTAGAAGGGAATTGTCACGGTTGCCCCTGGTTCAGGGATTACCAACTCAAGGCCCTTCTTCGACCACTGCTAGTGCGGTTACTACTGCGGTTGCTTCTTCGCACACGCAGGTAGCTGTCACTGCGAGTGGGTCTGGAGCACAGCCGAAGCCTCAGGGTCAGGTACCCCCACCTGGTACTGTGGTTCATCGGCCTAAGCTGATCCAGACAGTGGAGACCTTCTTCAAGAAGGAGGACAAATTGTCTTGCAATATCCAGAGCAAACAATTTGAGACGCTACAGCACCATCTGGAAAACCTCCACCTGGACATGTATCGTCGGACCGTGTCGAGCACTCTCCAGTGTATTGACGCGATCCAGAAGTCAGAGATCAACCGAATCTCGACTCAGATCAAAGCGGATGTTGCCAAAGATAAGCAGGAAGCTGCTAATCTGCGGCAGGAGGCCCTATCCGAGAAGGAAACAGCTTCTCAGATGCTCGACCTAGAACGAGCAACGAACATGAAGAACCAGCAAAAGTTCTTCAAGGTCTTCGGAGTTATCATGGATAACTGGGACGGTACACCTGAGCATGCTTTGAAGCTGTTCGAAGCACGCCAAAAGGTGAAACTTACACCTGCTGTCCCCGCATTGGCACCTACGGATGGAACTGGTATGAACCCCCCTGTTCAGCCACTGGCTCAACAACCGGGTCCAAACCAGCCACCCGAGGAGAACATGGAACAGTAAAAAAAACTGTTGCATGAAGATCGGACATAATTGTGTGTCCCGGGGTTCTATTACCCATGCATTGTTGGATAAGAAACCATTTTTTTATCCAACCCGTATTGATTCGGGTACCAAACTGTACCCTAATCCGGAAACTGAAAACAGAAGGAGAAAACAAACAAGTCACTCTGGAGGAGGAGTACGAATGCTGTAAACACCATAATTGTACTGTGCCACAATGTAATGACTGTGCCTATTATAAAATCATGGACAATTTACACTAATATGGACTTTTGAACTACAAACCGGATTTACTACTACACCACTACTATTTGTGAGCTAGCACTACAGGCATCAGGGTTTAGCTACGCCCATAGAGTCCATCAACAGTCTACAACTGGATCTACTATAACCTCCAGTTAGCTAGCACTACAGGCATCAGGGTTTAGCTACACCCACCAACAAGTTTTACTATAGCACTTCAGGCATCAGGGTTCAGCTCGCCCATACCAAGCCATCAGCAGCATCCGACTCCTGTTACATCCTCCAATCATGAAAACAAGTAACTTTGTTGATATTATTATATTGTATGTAAAATTGTATTTATAACTATATAATATCTTTTATAAAGATATATTATTATATAAGGGTACCTATAAATATACTGGATCTGCGAATCCTAAAAGTTATTTAAGGTAATCCTAGACCTATAACTGTCTATATAGGTCATTCCTGGTCTCAATATATTAAGAGACTATAATTCTTCTGTAACTTGTAAATATAAAACACTAAGGTATAAACTGAGCTGCGTCTCAAAAGTATAAATATTTTTCTATAAAATAAGAGAAGGTCCAACGGATTTCTCTAAACTTAGTATTGTATTACTCAGGTTAATACCTAATTGTGTTCATATAGTATCAGATTAATTGTCCATATCTGATCATTAATATTTAATTCACTCTGTAAAGTAGACAGAGCTGTTAATTTAAAAAGTCGAAAATTTTTTTTCCGGGTTCAATAACCATAATACGATCATTGTTAACAACCACCGGTCCTTTTCAGGACCCTACTGTTGTCAAAACGTTACTATAAATCTGTGATAATTGTATATTTATCATTTATGGTTGTTATAAGCTAGTGATGGAAATAACATGAACGACACTCGATGCTATTATTGTATAATTTTTCAGAAATAGGATAGTCTTATACTATAGCCTATTTCACATCGAGCAAGTGTAATTAATACCCCTTTTTAGTATTGTAAACAATCACTTACTAGGTTATTAATACACTGCGGTTTAATTACCCCCAAGTTATTGTCTAAGGGGGGCAGTGTAGGGGTATGGTATTTTACACTTTAACGTTCATGCACCCGTGAGACTCAGACCTAGGTCCTTCGGGTGTGGTGGGGGAATCCGGATGGCAGGTGGCAGCACCTGCCTCTGGGTTCGTATCCACTACACCAGGGGGCCTACCACTCGTCCGCCACACGTCACGTGGCCGGTCTGAGTTTCGCGGGCTTTTCCCCTATATAAGGCTGGTCCTAGCCCTAGGTTCCTCAGTAGTGGTTTACCCACTGCTCAACCAGGTTGTTACCCGAAAGGGTAACCGAATGCACTAGCAGCATGTAGTCCTCTGAGGCTGTGATCGTATGTAACGCAAGCTCTGAAATAAAAGCTCGGTTGCCTACCCGGAAACTTTTCTCTCTCTTCGTTATGATTTAATCTAACTTAACGAGACGAACCACTACACAAGTATCTTAGGCCTACTGTCCCTTATATAACATCCTAAAACAGGTGCACCTTAAAGAAAAGTACTAAAAAATCCAGCCCCAGCTGTGCCTCATAGATTATCCTTCAATTCAGGGTGTTTTTTTTTTATGTGCGGGACTTGCCTTATATGTTGGAGATTACGGTAATGATTATTTTTCTAAGGGGGTAGAGGATGGAGAGTATACTGTTTTGCTGATTTCATATAGGAAATCTATCATGAATGATTCATCTATGGGTACTAAGCTTAAGCATGTTCAAATTAAAACTTTGATTTTCAGCAGTTTGCTAGATCTCTTCTTACCTTATACTCTATTTGGGGTTTCTATCAACTAGTTTTTATATCAGTACTGACAAGGCTGCTCAATCTATATGAAAATCTATTTCCAGCCCCTAGGATATTAAAGGACTTAGAGGTAGACCTATTTGGTGCTGAGTCATCATCTTTAGAGTCTCCTGCCTCCAAAAATGTGAAGCCTAACTCTCAACATGAGAAACTCAACCTGCAAAATGTTAAATCTGGTGCTAGTCAAGCGATTAAACCCGTGAATAATCCACAAAGGGATGCACCATCACGCAGTGAGCGAGCGTCACTCAATGAACGAGCAGCCGGAGTAGAGGAGGATGAATATGACTGGGATATGGAAGGTCAGTCAACCGGGTTTACAATTTGTACGAACTTTTTTGAGTTCATGATTTGACTTGATCCAAAATGATTTGACTTGATCCAAATGAGTTGTTGCAGGACTAAATTCAATCTCTGAATTTAGAATTTGAGAACCTTTCATTTTGTAATTTACTGTTTATCAGATTCAATGTTATTTCTGTTAATTTTCAGGTGAAGGTGGGAGTCTTTTGTCTGCAGAAGGGAAGGAGATTGAAAAGTCACTAAAAGTTCACACAAACCGAGGACAAAGAACGGCGCACCAGGCTAATTATGACATGAATGCCATCAATAACCGCAAGGCCACATGTATGTCATTCTTTAAACCCAGGTTTCAAGCCCATGATGACTAAAACAAAACATTCCAATGATTTATTTTTTTGTAAGATGGCATACATCTTTAAAGAGGCTCTGGGGCGGCAATGCTGTCTGTGTGCAAAAGTCGGTGGAGTTAAATCCTCAGTTCAGTGCCCCTTCAAATTTGAAAATGGTATGATACAATTTGGACAAATGTAAATTGAAAGATGTGGCCCTAAGCCACATTCGACAACTATGGGTCAACATTTCCCATGGTTCTAGGCTAAGAAAATCTGTTCATAATTTTCACTTTTCTTTTCACTTATTATATTCTGAAGTTTAAAATGTAGGGTAAATTTACATCAAATTTGACTTGAAGTGCACTAAGTCAAGCCCCAGGTAGCATTTCCTTCAAATCAGGGTTGTGAATGGCCATATACTAATTACTTGTGTCTTATAAAGGGGGATCCTCACCATGGAGGGCTGCGTCCAGTTCAGCCATGACTCAGCAGATAAAGAAGGTAGAGGAGGATGTCAATGTGATACGTGACCCGTTCTCCGGCATTAGGATCGTGTAGGTTACTGTGGAAAATCCACTGTCCTCATAATTGTTTTCTTCGTGTATATAATTACTAAAGTAGCACTATTGGACATTTGTCATCTGGAGGTGCATATACGGATCTATAAAAGAGAGAACAGGACACCTCATATTCTTTAATGATTTCCATTCCTTTAGGCCCACCAAATTCATTGTCATGACCACACTTGATCAGTCCACCACCCCTTTCCTTTTGGCCTCACTTCAGGGTAGAACAGACCAAAGTTCAAGAAAATGATAACTCCAAAGTGAAAAATGTCACTTTTTACCAGTGATATGAAATTGCTACAGCTAATCAATAGTGATATTATTTCATATTCTGTGATAAGTAGAAACACCCATAGCTAGATGATAATTTATAAAGTGTTTTTTTTTTTTTCAGTGGTTGAAAAAAAAAACACACAGGTCAATGTATCTGCAATTATGATATTAAAATTTATACATCTTTCCATTGTAGGGACCCACTGGTGTCATCGACTCAGATGAAGACGCGGATGGAGAACCGACGTCTTGTCAAACTGTCGTCCATCCACCAGAAGGCCAAGGCCTCACTAGAGGGTGACTGGGTCACCATAGGTGTTCTGGTCTACAAGTCTGACCCCAAAACTTCCCAGAAGGTATATATATGAGAAACTGCTAGTACCCACTGACATCTGATAAATAAAAAAATATTAATGTCAAAAACCATTGTGTCATATGCCAGTGCAGTTCATACCTGGGGCTTTTACATTGCCTTTTAGGTCAGACCCCAAACCTTCACAGAAGTTATTGTGATAATACAAGTACCCACTGAGATGAAATTCATATCTATTAGAACAAAAGCTATTTCAAAATACCTTTGTGACATAATATGTGTAGGTGCAGTTCATACCTGGGGCTTTGACATTGCCTTTTAGGTATGAGGATTGAGATTCTAATGATATTGAATGATACCATAAATCCTCTCCTATAGGACTCACCTCTAGTATAGGACGCACCCTGATTTTGTGGGCTTAAAATTCTAAAATCTAAACCGGCTTAACTTTTTTTTCCACTGAATGGATTTTCAAAATTCGAAAACCTATGTACAGCTATGAGCCTAATGTGCCTCCCAACAGCCCTGTTTGCATTTTATTTGGGGGAAATATTGGGGACCCACTTGGCTCTGAATTGGTCTTTAAGCCACTTCTTTTACACAGGGATTTATGGTACATGTAAAATGACATACCGTAATATCCCCCGTATAAGGCGCATCCCGCGTATAAGGCGCACCCAGAGTTTCAGAATATGGTCAAAAAAAATAAAAAATCATAACTTTTGTTCTAATGAATGGATTTTCAAAATTCAAAAAGCTATGTGTAGTTTTGACCCCCGTGACCCTCCAGGACCCCAAATGCAGCAGATGAGATTATATGGGAGTGTAATATATCAAAAGAAAGGTCTTGGTGTCCCCCTTGTGGATCCAATGAGAACTAAAACCCCCCGTATAAGACGCGCCTTATACGCGGGAGATTACGGTATTTTGTTGCTTGAAAGCAACTACCTGGAATATAATGCCACCTATTTTCTATGCTTGTGGATAAGACATTTTGAGGTGATTATAAATATTCAGTTGAAATTCATAGAATACTTTGTTGTGTTATAGGGTAATGCGTTCAGTATCTGGACGTTAACTGACCTCCACGACTGTAACCACCCCGTTAAGATGTTCCTGTTTGGGGAGACGCACAAGGCGCACTGGAAGACGTCTGTAGGAGTTGTGGTTGGTATCCTTAACCCCAGCCTTATGCAGAACAACGAAAAGGTAACTCAGCTTTTAGCTCTTAGGGAAACCTATAACAAAATATATATAAATGCCCTCACATTCCACTCTCAATATGAAATGAATCCTAAATTCAAATATGATGGTACTTGAGGATAAAAATGTAATTCTCTAGTTGACTTAGAGGCTGTGGTTAGAGGTCCATTCTATGTGCCGGGCTTCCCTAGCCCACTTAATAGGGTCTATTTTTCCTCTTTCCTATCCCCTCGGGATGTGTGTGGTGCACATATGCGTGGGCACTGACACATTCCATTAAAATTGCGTAAAGTAGTTCTCGCCATGAATATGACCTTAGCTGTCGGAATGGTGTTAAACAACTATTACTCACTCACTCTTATCCTTAATCCAAAACTTGTTTAGTATAGGTTTCTCGCCATGAAATGGTTAAATGGTTGCCATTCCTTCCTTAAATCTATATAAGTAAAACCCAGCGTATATGTCACACACTGAGTTCCTCAAGATGCAATAAGCCGCACCTGAAATGGTGTATAAACAGAGATGTCAGACCTTCAGAGGTCCGTCTATTTTCAGGTGTTTGAACTTTTCTAAAAACTAGACATCTCAAAGGCTCCTTCCATTTTGTGGTTATAATTTGGATAGAGAGAATTACATCAACCATAGATACCCTTACAACATGCCCCTTCTACTTCTATGGAGCGTAAAGCTGAGCACAGTGCGGGCTTCAGCAGGTGGAATCAAGCATGCCTTGTGCTGCCCTCTAGCCTTTTCTAGATAAACAACCTTTCAGAGATCAGAGGGGTATTCATTAGCTGCATGCCAGCCACGCGGCGCGCCCCACAGGCACACATCCTCTGAGCGGTATTCATTAGCCACACGCCAGCCACAGGCGCACCTCCTCTCTAGCTGGAGTGCGAGCACGTTCAGGTCCGGGCGCGCGCCGATGGCTGGGCGTGCCGCTTATTGAATACCCCTCTGGTAGCTGGAGTGCGAGCGTGTTCAGGTCCAGGCGGGCGCAGATTGCTGGGAGTGCAGCCTATTGAATGCCCCTCAGAGGTTGTGCCCATACCCAACTGACATCTCTGTGTATAACATACCTGCAAAGTCCATATATCTGAGTAAATCTTGTAATTCACCCAGATTCAGATCCTTTATAAAGGGGGGGGGGTTGGACTTCAAGGAACTCAGTTTTTTTGTTGTTGTCTGGAGTGTGCAGGTATGCTATAAGCCATGGCTTATAGAATAATACTAAAATTTGAGGACCAGTAGATTCTGGCATGACTCACAAATGTGCTTCTTGTACACAAGTTTCACATCATAAGCAAGGATTTACAATATTCGGCTAATATTACAGTACCAGAAGAAGACGGACGAGGTGTGCATCACGACCGACCACCCGCAGAAACTGATGCTGATGGGGAAGAGTAAGGACCTCACCTTCTGTAAAGGCACCACTAAGGCCGGCAAAAAGTGTATCCAGTTTATAAACAAGTGAGTTCAAGCACTGGGTTTTGAATAAGCACCAGACTCATTTAAGCACGGGTCGTGTTGTGTCATGAAATATACCTACCTTAAGCATAGAAAATAGACATTGAATAGGGACTGCTTCTTTGAGGGCTAAGAATTGTTATCCCTCCAAAGTTTTAAGCACCCCAAAGCAAACTCTATGGGAAAGTATCTACTGAAAAGTGAACTTTAAAGGTTTTTTTACTGCATTAGTTAGGCCATGTTATTCTAATAACTTGCATTACGGGATTTTACCTCAAGACGGGGTGGCCAAAGGTAAAAGAAAAAGAAAAAATATTTGGAGACAGAGGCCAAAGGCAAAAAGAACAGCCCGAAGCCCCCAGAAAAAGTAAGGTTTTGGACCATCAAAAGGTCGTTTTTAGCAATTATGGGGAAATTTTTGGTGAGTATATCCTTGGGTAATGAATCAATTATGAAAGTTTGTTGATCACCAGGGGCATTTTTCCCTTTTTTTTTACCCAAAAATCCCACCAGCCAGAGGTTAAAAAAAATCCCAGCGACAGATCCGTAACCCAAGTTATTATAAAATGGCCTTAAAGACGTAAATAGTTGAGCGGACTCCCCAAGTTCATGAAAAGTTTCATCAGTTCCTTTAAAAGACAAATGGAGACTATTTATAGTTTATGTGGTGTATTACTTGAGATATGTTTGTCTTAAGTTTCATCCTTCCATATTACAGACAGCAGGGGGAGTACTGCCAGTTCCACGTACAGAAGGCCTATAAGAACGTGAGCGCCAAACGTGCAGAACTACAGTCTGGTCACACGGGGTCCATGCCCAAGTCGTTTGAACAGCGGCTTATTGGGAAGGGCCACAACAAGAACCAGTTCTTCTATGGAGGGAAGAGCTTCAGCACGTAAGGACTTTTTTATATATGATAAACCCATTGTATAGGGCATTAGCATATTAGGCTATGGAGGTCGCCATCTTGGTTTAGCCCCCGACTCCAGAGCAGGGTATTCTGGGTAAATTTCTTATCAGCCTCCAGAACAATGGCCAGTGATAAGACTGATAAGCTGCATCCTGCCCCTTATCTTAATCACCCCAAGCACCTCTCTATTGTTTTAGGTGTGAAGTCAGTTGATAACACTGATAGGGAGATAATGTCCTGATTTACTGAACTATGGTATCAAGCAGAAATTTCAATGATCTTTTGCTCTTTTATTTCAAACATTTCATCTAATCAATGATTACATAGTTAAGGCTGTGGATATGGGGAAACCATAGATACAATTTATAGGAAATTCCAATGGGTAGTAATTAATTGGCAGGTAGTCAAATTAGTCTATATAAAGAGGCCAAAGGTGGATCTAGCCCCCGACTATATGAGCCAACTAGATGATCTTCCTATCACTAGCAATGTGCTAGTCCCGTATAAGCCGCACCCTGAGTTTAGTAATGTTCGCTAAGTAACACTAATGGTCTGATCTGGTATATAAGTCACAGCTTGTACACAGGGTTTAACGGTATTCATAGAAAAATGCTTGTAAGGCCACACCAAAAATAAGTTGGTCTACGGATTTCCCTCTCCATATTTTCGGAAATACAATTTTTTTTTTCTTTGAAAAGAAATCTTGTCTACGGATTTCGCTGGCTTCACTTTAACAAGTTTTCTCTTTGTGATGTTTGGCAATTTATTTTTTTAAATAAAATTTTTTCGCTCGCCTCACTTTTCCAGCAAGGAATCCATAGGACGCCAAAAAATTCTTTAAAAAAAAAAAGATTTGCTCGCTCGCACCATTTTTTCAAAACCAAAATCTCTAGACCAACTTATTTTTTTGGTGTGGCCTAAATGAATAAAGTATTGTCATTGGGCCTTATGGACTGCCTCAAATTACATCTTAGTATAGAAGTCTGGGCCCTCAGCCATAGATGCAACAGGGTTCCCACGCGTCATGAAATGTCATGGAATAAAAGTTGACAAAGGAAAGTCATGGAATTTCTAAACATTTCTTCTTGAATCATGATGAGTCATGGAAAATGGGAAAACTGAATATTTAGTGCAAAAATCCATTGGAGTGGACTTTTTTTCCACCTTGATTGCAGGAATTTTGCCAGGAAGTCAACCCCCATAATGTCCAAATATGGTTAAAAATGTTGTGAAAACTTTGTTTTTTTGTCGTGGAAAGTCATGGAATTTGAGTCTGGGGATTTTGTGGGAACCCTGATGCAAGCAATCATCTCTTATGTTCGGTCTTACATAAATGCGATCCCTGTTTTACAGGCGTGCAGCCGTTAAATACCTGTCCACGACTGAATGTCTGATCAAACATGAATTGATATGCACTAAGACCTAACCTAATCAATCCATCAAATTTACAAGTCGATTTGCTATTCTAAATTTTGCTGATAAGGCAATGTTATTATGGGTAGCTTGTTCCTGGATAAGTTAACATCCCAGTGACAAGCTTGTCCCCATGTTTAGTACCACGTCTTGGTTTTACAGTGGAGTGGCGACAAAGCCGGATAAGAAGGCGTCCCTACAGAGTCTGGTTCACCATGACGCCCGAGCACCGGGGAAGGTGACAACGCTCGCTCTACACCCGCTCCTACCTGAGGACAAACAGAAGATGAAGGAAGCTGACGCGGCACGTCTAGCACGGTTAGAGTCTGAGAAGAACAAGGCTTTGTAAGTATCATGACACTTTAAGGGCCGATAATGCATTATTGTATCATGACGACCCTTGATACACTCCGAGAAAGTCAGGTTGATGCTCTGAATGGCCGTTGCTTCTGATCTAATGGGTCAATTCTCAGAAACTTTTAACTATTATTTATATGTGATGTGTCTGCACCCAATCTAGGGGCAAAACAGAAAGGGAACAAAGAAGAAAAATTATGGATGCACAATCTTTGCACAATCACTCCCCATGGGCTAAATTGATTTAACTAACAGATCAGACGGCCAACATCTTTATCCTTTAAAGGCCCCTAATGCTGGAGTGCATCATGCCCCATTGGTCGTCATGGTGCATTAATGCATCATGCCACATTGGTCGTCATAGTGCATTAATGCATCATGCCCATTGGTCGTCATGGTGCATTAATGCATCATGCCCATTGGTTGTCATGGTGCATTAATGCATCATGCCCATTGGTCGTCATGGTGCATTAATGCATCATGCCCCATTGGTCGTCATGGTGCATTAATGCATCATGCCCATTGGTCGTCATGGTGCATTAATGCATCATGCCCCATTGGTCGTCATGGTGCATTAATGCATCATGCCCCATTGGTCGTCATGGTGCATTAATGCATCATGCCCATTGGTCGTCATGGTGCATTAATGCATCATGCCCATTGGTCGTCATGGTGCATTAATGCATCATGCCTCATTGGTCGTCATGGTGCATTAATGCATCATGCCCCATTGGTCGTCATGGTGCATTAATGCATCATGCCCATTGGTCGTCATGGTGCATTATTGCATCATGCCCATTGGTCGTCATGGTGCATTATTGCATCATGCCCATTGGTCGTCATGGTGCATTAATGCATCATGCCCATTGGTCGTCATGGTGCATTAATGCATCATGCCCCATTGGTCGGCATAGTGCATTAATGCATCATGCCCATTGGTCGTCATAGTGCATTAATGCATCATGCCCATTGGTCGTCATGATGCATTAATGCATAATGCCCATTGGTCGGCATGGTGCATCATGACCACCAATGGGCATGATGCATTAATGCATCAGTGGCTCGTAAAGTGTTAAGGCCTAACCTGCATATCTTACAAAGATCGTACTATATTACAGTCACGATATGCTAACGACCCCCACGGTCGGTGCAGTGAACCTCGTCAAACATCTCACTAAGCAGGAATCCACTCAAGGTAAATATTTACACAGAATAATGGAAAACCTCCATCTGATGCTGACTTGAATATTTATTTGGTAAAATGTTAACAAGTATAGCCAGCCGTAATATGTACGACTTCAACCTCAGAAGCTAACCACCTTAAGAAGCAGAACCTCTAACCAGAATTTTCCTAAATTTGTGCTGGCTTAAGAGAGGGGTTCGGTTGTATCTGACGTTCATAATGCACCTATCAAATTATTATTATAGAATCTAAATCAGATACATAATACGTCTATTCCTTCATGAATCGAGGCTTCATACAAATTCAATAGCTCATCTAATTTTATTCTTGTTTTTAAAGTAGTATATGATATTTTATTGTAGAGCAGAAGGCCCAGGAGAAGAAGCCGGTCCAACACGTGCGTGCCAAGGACCTACTGTTACAGCACCAACGTGACATGGACCAGCGCCGCCTGCAGTATAAACAGAAACAGGTAATACAGTCAGGCCGCGATATATCAGTCGTCAAAAAGTCGGCTGATTCACTTATCAGCCACAAATCTCTGAATTATGATTTCTGTTGTAAAGCTGATTATGATTTCTGTTGTAAAGCTGATTCAGAGAACCAGTCGATTTGGCAACTAGTCAATTTTTATCTCGATGGTAGATGGCTGGCCGGTACTGATGGCTAAATTGTTGGACATGACTGTATATATACCAGTAATTGCTAAATTGCAAAAAATATTTGCATGAAAATCATAGTATCCATGTCAATATCTAATAAGAAAAAAAGTGGGAAAAAAAATTCAGAGAACACTAAAGTCTTATTTCACAGGTGAAAACCCATTTATTGTCAAAGGTCTCCAGACCTTACAAACCTGACATGAAGAAAAAGATATTTTAATGTCATCCAATTTGTTCTTATGTTCATGAGACATTTGTACAGATTTACATACCCTTCCCTGTCCGTTTCACCCTCCAGGAGCAAAGACAGCGCGGTAGTTCCGGCCCCATGATAGATCTAGACGAACCCATCGCGCCCGCCCCTCAGACTGCTAACCCATTACAGTGTGTGCCACAGTTAGGGCGTGGATTCTCATCAAGCCCTCTCAGCGCCAAGAACCTCAACCATGCAGCCCTCGACAAGGTAGGGTGTATGGTTTGATTTGTTTAAATATACGTTAGCATATAAAAGTAGACCCCCTGTCCCCCAAACACTGACAAGCTCCCAGTACGATGTATAGTACCTTAAATCAGGGTGCGCCTTAAAAGCGGAATGTGCCTTACACTCTAGGTATAACGCTTAATGTACCAGAAGTGTTTTATATGTACTAGAAAACCCCTCCTCTATGCCACACCCTTAGTTCAGACCAAACCTAGGCAGCGTCTGTAAGTCTATAAGCGCTAGCCGTTACGTGCGGTTTTACGATATTCCATTTGCCTCTTTTTTAGGCCCATTATACTTCCTAAAATATTTTGTGTATTTCTATTTCCAGATAAAGGCAGCGCATCTAATAAAGTCCAGAGGGGGTATCAAGAAGGAAGATCCTAATGCGATCCGCAAGAAATCTACCGATGAATCAAGAGAAAACGTGATGAAGCGACTCATAGACGATACAGAGAAAAATGGTATGGGTATATTGAAATGATTTCTTGTATATCTCTCAAATACCCTGTGCTAGATGTATTTCCCATAGCTTACTTGTGTACCCTGTGGGTTGTCCAGAGGTCACTCAAAAACCATAGGACTGGTGACATTTTAAGTGTATACCCAGTTGGCAAGGGAACGTCATTTTGATGTTATGAAAATATTATTTTGATTCCTTATAGTAGAAAGGATGAAACTACGGTTTCCTAACAACGTTTTTGGACATTTGGGTCTTTCAACAGAAATTCACTCAAACTCTTCTCAAACATTCACACCTTTAAAAATACATGTATTTTTTTTTTCAATTGGGTAGTAACAGTGTGAAATCTTCCTTGACTGTTGTAGAATCGTCATCATCAGGAGGCGAAGAGCCGCCAAAGAAAAAGTCGCGGCTTTTAGGAGGTTTGGACCTGGATGATCCGGAAGTCAAGAAACTACTCAAGTCAAAATCTAAACACGCTCACAAGTTAACAGAGGTGAGTCAAAGCTATTGCTTAACTATCAAAACTGAGGTTTTATAATGAAAAGGAGGCAAAAAATATCGATAACTTTCTTGTATCGAGTTTGTCACAGCTACAAAATAAACAATGTGAAACATGCTCTTGCCAAGTGTTCAGCTGTTAGTTGGATTTTTATTTGCTACTCGCCAGGGCTACATTCAGGCATCATGCCGACCCTACTGGGCTGGAACACTCTCAGGGGTTTGGCATGATGCACCAATGAAGTGATGGTGAGCAGACTCGCCAGCACTTCATTGGAGCATGATGCTGAAACTCCGGGAGTATGTCAACCCCCGAAGGGTCGGCGTGATGCGTGAGTTACTCACCAGGGCTGCATTTATGCATCATGACGACCAATGGGCATAATGCATTAATGTGTTAGCGGTCTTTAAAGGGTGAATGGACTAATGGTAATTGAAAACTAAAATATAGAAATATGTAAAACGTTGTATTGTAGATGGAGGAGGAGAAGCAGGCCGCGTACTTCGACACATTGGAGAAGAAGGAGGCGATGGAGGAGAAAATGGCGTCTATCACCAAGATCAAAGCCAAGGCCGTCACCTGTAGAAATGTGAGCATGCTTATGTTTATATCTAGATCTGCTCTATTTGATGTATTGAGTGCCAACCCAATACTTCCAGATGAAGTTATTTAGATTAGAAATCACAAAAAGATATTCCAATAGTGGGATATGTTTAACCTCCTAACTACCGTAATCATCCACACATAAGACGCACAACCTGCGTATAAGGCACACCTTGGGTTGAACGAAAGGCTACCAGGCACATCTAGGGGCTGAATGTTGAAGCTCTAATACTAATTTGATACAATTCTACCTTGCATATAAGGTACATTAGGCCTCAGATTCGCATAGAAGACGTGGGAGATTATTAGAATTCTGATCAATACCTACCACAGCAAATCAATACATCGTCATTTACAAGATTGCGATTATCACATCGATAAAACCATTATATCGATACAATATTTTTTCCCCTGGATATTGGGGCTTTGGGCTTTACAGATTTGAAAGATTTTGTAAAATCTCCCATTAGAACAGAAGTTATGATGAAAAATGTGTTCTAATATATAAAATATATATATATATATATATATATATATATATATATATAGTGTGATATTATATATATATATATATATATATATATATATATATATATATATATATATATATATATATATATATAATATCACCCTATTTGCATCATAGAATTCCATAACTTTTCAAAACAGTAAATTTTAGAGAAAGGACTCGAATATAGAGTATAAACAAATAGCTCCAATTTGGTTTCTGTTTGGAGTATCTGAATAATTCTTTCACTGTTAGAAAGCTCAAATCATGGTTATTGTGGGCTATTTAGCAATCATCCATATAATCAAAATATCATGACCAAAATGATGATGTTCGACTTCTATATAAAATTCTATGTCAATGACACTCCTAGATTTTATGGTACTATCTGACAAAATGTGGTCCTGTAGGGTGCCAGTGTAATGACACAGGTGAGCCTTATCACAAGGCACGACTTACATCCAAGGTGCCCCTTATATGCGAGGATTTACGGTATATGTGTTCTGAGGTATTGTGAATTTGCACTTATTAAGTAATGTAAACTTTGTAAAACTTTATCTATTAATATATACATTTATTCTTATTATGATTTCAGTGCAAATATTCGGCGTTGTCAGCGAAGCTGGAGTGCAAACAGCAGGGTCATGACATGGTTTGGTTTGACTCGTACAAACGCTTCTTTCACTGTAAGGACTGTAAACGACGCACGATATCTATAGACCGCCGCCCCATCCACCCCTGTCAGTAAGTAACATATATATATATATATATATATATATATATATATATATATATATATATATATATATATATATTGTAGCGTTCACCAGACACAGAGATATACTGTTAAAAGGGAAATAGACACCCATACATTGTATTCCATAGTAGTACAATAAACTCTCAATGATAGGCAGCAAGCATAGTCTTGAAGTATATAACGTCTTTCCTAGAGTCGACTTTGCCAGGCAGGCTGATTCAGTCCAAGGATCCACTGAGGAGGCAGCGATCCCGCGGCACGTTATATATACTAGCCGCAGGCGACCTGCCCCCTCGTGGTGCGGGACCGAACCAGCCTGCCCCACAAAGTCCCGCAGCAAGCCTAACGCTTGCCGCTACAATATTCATTGTAAATGACACACCGTGTCCATAGACTGCGCCCCCCTCCACCCCTGTCAGTAAGAAGTACCTGGTATATTGTTAACTTAACTCATCTTCTCCTACCCATGTAAAAGCTGCTGATGTAGGAGTGCATCATGCCCATTGGTAATCATGATGCACCAATGAAGTGCTGGCGGGTCTACTCACCAGTACTTCATGGGAGCATCATGCCGACCCTCCGGGAGAGCATTGACCCATTCTGTTGCTGTACCGTATTAGAAGTAATAAGCGCACCGCTTCTAAGAGGCATCTGACCCCTTCTTTGGCGTTTACAGACTACCGTAAATTCTCTCGTATAAGCCGCGGCTTATACCAGAACCCAAATCAAAATAAGGCTTATAGAATGGGTTCAAAGTGAGGGTGCGGCTTATAGGGGGGTGTATGACACTATAGAATAGTACTAAATTGCCAATTGTCAAGCCTCAGTTGTGGCTTAAAGCTTATTCCAAAGTTGGGGGTACGTCTTATACGAGGGATGCGGCTTATATGAGAGAATTTACGGTAGAAGAAGACTAAATTTTCACAATTATAAAATCTTAAAGTCAGGTATCTCTTTTCTCACTGCCCTGGGCACTTATTATGTCGAATACTGGAAGCAGAATTAGGCCTTTGGCATTAGTTTTGATCAGTTTGTGCAAGGGGTCATATCATTGCTCATCATGTTTTCATCGGGAAAAAGAATTAAAGACTTTCAAACAACATTAATTTATTCAGGCTCTAAACATTTGTCATATTTTGTTCCAGGGGATGCGGCTCTAACGACTGGGTTAAAACGTCCATGATGAAGGTTAGTATCATATGTAACGACGAGATTTGCTTATTCTCATCTTTTCCCCTCTCCGCGTACAACTACAAATGTAGTGTACAAATGTGTGGGCACCGATGCATTCATCTGAAAAAGTTGTCTAATGCTCATGTAGATTTCCTGCCATAAATATGACCATTGCTGTTGAGATGGTGTTGAGCAACTGATTTTTTTTTTTTTTTTTTTTTACATGTACTCAGTAATCTTTTCTGTCTACAGAATAAACCTGCTTTAATGTATCACACATTTCAAAACTTGTAATCTACACTATTTAACGCTTAAGTTATGTGTGTGTGTTTTTACCGAGAAATAAAAACCATTTTCTTTTTTTTAGGAAAAGAAGGTGACGATGCCCTCAGAAGAACTCCTGTTACGCGGGGAGGAACGGAAGTTTGTCAACAGCTGAAATCAACCAGTGCTCAATTCATTCATGTAACATTATATATCACTGCCATTTTTATTGTAGAAAATCAAATATAATGTTGTATATGTAAAGGGCCAGTTACTGAGCCCACAATGTGATAAATTGGACAGGAATCTTAGTACCGTAATCTCTCGCGTATAAGGCGCGTCTTGTATGGGAGGTTTTAGTTCTCCCTGGATCCACAAGGGGGACACCAAGATCTTACACTCCCACTAAGTCAGATTATGAGAGAGTAGGGTTAAACAGGTTACAGGGTGTTTTAGCTACACATAGCTTTATGAATCTTCAAAATCCATTCAGTAGAACAAAAGTTATGAATTATTAATTTTTTCGACCATATTCTAAAACTCTAGGTGTGTCTTATATGCGAGGTGTGCCTTATACGCGGGAGATTACGGTAACCAGGGACAAGGTACCCACCATGGTATGTGTTATCAGTGGGTTTTACCTCAACCAGCGTAATTCAAAATGGCGGCTCCACTATGCCTCCATACAGAGTCCTCCTATAGCAGCCTGGACCCATATCCAGTGGATCCACCATTTTGAATTTCGCTGGTTATGGCAGAGGGGGCAAAACACACTGATAAGGTATTGTCATGATGGGTACCAATTGTCCCTGGATAACAACCACTTGCAGGACGTGCTGGTCCCTACCTTATCAGCTTATAAGTCGCCAGAACCAGCTCCAGCTTACACCCAATAGGGTCAACATGATGCATGAATGTAGCCCTGGTGAGTTACTCACCAGGGCTACATTCATGCATCATACCGATATGATGGATATGATGCATGACATGTACATTATGCCTTTAAAGAGTAAAAGTGATACCCAAAATAAAATATACAAGGTACACCATGTGATGTTGGCGTACGATGTACAGAGCTATTGTCCTGTTAATAAAATAAATACTATTGTAAAATCCTGCGTATAAGCTGCGGTTTTTAGATCATTTCAATCCCCTGGCGAGGCTTATACTGCCTCCAGGAAGTCAGGGTGCGGCTAATACAAGGGGTTTCACGTATATAGACTATACTAAGGTATGACAACCATTTCAGGCCCCTGTTGAGGCTTATAGCATATTCCCAAAGTCAGGGTGCTGCGGGCTTCCCTAGCCCACTTAAAAGGGTCTATTTCTCCTCTTTCCTATCCCTCAGAATGTGTGTGGTGCACTTATGCGCGGGCACTGACACATTCCTCTGAAATTGTGTAATGTAGTTCTCACCATGAATATGACCTTAGCTGTCGGAATGGCGTTAAACAACTATTACTCACTCACTCACTCCAAATACAAACGCCATGATGCTGGCCAAGATATGTAAAGAAAATTATGAATAAAAATCGAAATCGCTTAACTTTTCTAATCAATGGGTTTTCAAATTGAAGTTGCTCTAAACTAAAATTTTGCGATTGTTGAAAAGGTCATTGGAGTTAACATATAGCATTTATTGGCAAGGTGAATGATCCCAGAGACAAAGTACGTCCTTAACCCTTTAAGGGTCACTGATGAAGGAGGACTGCATCTTGCCCGTTGGTCGTGCACTTCATTGGAGCATTATGTTGACCTTACAGGGTGCACAGCGCATTATGAGGGAGTGGTCATTATTTATCAAGGGGGGGGGATAGTGGGTTTGAGGGGGGGCGTAAAAATTTCAGACCCCTCCCAAGGGGGGGCTAACAAAATTTTGACCCCTTTTGAGGGGGGGCTAAAAAAAAAAAAAAAGCCTGCGCGCTACAATAGCTCAGAGGGGCGCGAAAATTCTCTGAGGCTCCGGTTTTGGGGGCGCACAAAATTTTGACTCGTCGAGGGGGGCGTAAAAAAATTTTGCACATCCGCGGGGAAACCCACCACCCGCCCCCTGTTGATAAATAATGACCACTCCCTTATGTTGACCAATATGCATGATGCATCAGGGAGTGCTCATTATTTATCAACGGTGGTGGGGGGGGGGTTGAGGGGGGTAAAAATTTCAGACCACTCAGAGGGGGGGAGCTAAAAGAATTTACCCTCTTTTAGCAAAAAAAAAAAAGCCTGTGCGCTACTAAAGATCAAAGAGAGGCACGTCCGTGTGAAAATCCACCACCCTGCCCTGATGATAAATAATGACCTCTCCCTTACTGCATTAGCGGCCTTCAAATGGTTGAGGTTGGCTAGTGCAGGATGTACCATTGAAGTACTGGTAAGTCTAACCACAGGGACCTCATCAGGGCATCATACCGACTCTGGGAGTGTACCATGAGACTTAATGCAGCAAATAAAAGTCTTCAATGCATGAGGTAGTGGAAGTATCCTCTACTCATTTCAAGCTTAATACAACATTAGTTATCTAAAAGCACCATACATGTTTATAAAGTGAGCGTGTTGCAAAAGATTTGTCAATGTTAACAATTCCAGATTTCATATATCTAAAAATGTATGTCTGTATCTTGTTCCACTTGTTAGATACACCACACATATAAACCGACTTAGCTGGATAAATTATCACCAATGAAATAATTCCAAATATTCACTGCTGGCCTCTCGGGGAAGGGGGGGTGGCAGTAGGTACCGATCTGATAGCTCTGATCAGTAGAACATGCTGGTAACAAGCTGCAGCAATGGCCGTGCCCATTGGACTATCCGCTACATTGGTATATATCCTCCAGTTGGTTACCACTCAGCATCCTGGTACACACTCACTGTCTATACTTGTAAAAACTACCAGTCTCCTTGTTTAAGCCCGGTTTAACCCTTAAAAGACCGATAATGTATTAGATAGTTTAACCCCTGCTTTAACCCTTTAAAGACGGTTAAACCGAATGCAGCCATGGCCAGCAACTTGCCAGGGCTACATTCATGCATCATGCTAACCCTATAGGGTCAATGCACTCCCAGAAAATCGCTGCTGAAGTGCTGGTGAGTCTACTCCACAGAGTCTACTCACCAGCACTTCATTGGTGCATCATTGCGACTCTGTAGGAGTGTAAAACTCGTGCATCACGGCGACTCTGTAGGAGTGTAAAACTCCTGCATCAGTAGCCCTTAAAGGGCTTCACGTCAGGGACCTTCATACACACGGTCACCCATCCTACTTCTGTTTTTTTTCTTTCTTTTCCTTTGAGTGGTCATTATTTAATAACAGAGAGGTAGTGGAATTCCATGCGTTGTAGGTTTTTTTGTTGTGTCCCTAGCCCACTTAAAAGGATCTATTTCTCCTCTTTCCTATCCCCTCGGATGTGTGTGGTGCGCATATGTGTGGGCACTGACACATACCCCTGTGAACATGTGTAATGTCTTTCTCGCCATGAATATGACCTTAGCTGTCGAAATGGCGTTAAACATCTATTACTCACTCACCGTGGGGGGGGGGGGTCAGAATCTTTTCAACCCCTCTGATGGGTGGGGGGGGGGGGTCAAAATAATCTGATTTCACTGGAAAACACTGCGTGTTACTTTAGGTTAAAAGGGCACGTTCACGCGCAATTTCCGTCCCTTATCAGTGGATCAAAAAATTTTATCCCCTGTTGTTAAAAAATGATCACTCCCTAAGAACGATCATTCCACTAACCACATTTAAGGTATGAGCAGATATTGAAACCGGACTGAATGTATCACACGAGTTCCTCACCACGACTAAGGTATTAGGCTGACATCATGTATAAATACATAACATGTTTCTTTGTATAATGTGTTTGTGGTGATGGTGAGGCAAACAGATGCCAAAAGTCTGATCGACAGATCATATTAGAATTAGTATTTCATCCCGGAGTGGATCGTGGATAGTAAATGCGTTAATAGTGGAAAGCAAAGGCAGTGTGACAGGGTGAGTAAATTGAGCTAATTCCATAAACCCACTCATATAAGGTAAAATGTGTATCCTGAATTGAAGGAAATATGCTATGGTGCAGCTGGGAGGGAGGGCCCTTGATGGGTGGTCCCCATGTCCCATATCGATTTTAAGAAATGGCCATGTCCCTGTGTCGATTTTAAGAAATGGCCATGTCCCTGTGTTGATTTTAAGAAATGGCCATGTCCCTGTGTCGATTTTTAAGGATTTAGTCATGTCTCATGTCATTAAGCCCAAAAATGCTCATGTCGCCATGTCGATTTTAGGGGTCTAGAGCCATAGCTGGGGTTTGATTTAGAGTGCTCAATGTTCTATATTAGTATAAGCTGCTTGCCTATAAGGCCTACTGTAAAACCCCTGTCATAAGCTGATCTTTTTTCACAATTTTTGGTTAAATCGGCTTCTAATTTATTACTAAAGTTTGTCCCCGGCTTATGATCGGGGTTTATTACAATAGATTAAATAGGAAATGGTGAAAAAGTGGGCCTATAACATCCCAAAGTCTACCCCCAGCTTATGATTGAGGTCAGCTTATGAACGGGGTTTTATGGTACTTCCCTCCTCTCTCCCTCCCCTTTCCCTTATCCCCTCCCGTGTTCCCCCTCCCCTGTTCCCGCTCCCCTGTTCCCCTCCCATGTTCCCCTCCCCTATTCCCCTTCCCTGTTCCCCCTCCCCTGTTCCTCTCCCCTGTTCCCCCTCCGCTGTTCCCCTTCACCTGTTCCCCTCCCCTGCTCCCCCTCCCCTGTTCCCCTTCCTGTGTTCCCCTTCCACTCTTCCCCTTCCTGTGTTCCCCCTCCCCTGTACCCCTGCCATGTTTCCCCTCCCCTTTACCCCTCCCTTGTTCCCCCTCCCTTGTTCCCCCTCCCGTGTTCCGTGTTCCATCTTCCGTGTTCCCCTCCCCTGTTCCTCTCCCTTGTCCCCCCTCCCCCTGTTCCCCTCCCCTGTTCCTCTTCTCTGTCTCCCCTCCCCTGCTCCCCTGTTCCCCGAATCCTGTCCCCCCTCCCCTGTTCCCCCATCCCTGTTCCTCCAATCCTGTCCCCCTCCCCTGTTCCCCTTGCCCTGTTCCCCCAACCCTGTTCCCCTGCCCTGTACCCCTTCCCCTGTTCCCCTGCCCTGTTCCCCTTCCCCTTTTTTTCCCTCCCCTGTCCCCCTCCTTTCTCTTCCCCTGCCTCCTTTCCCCTGTTCCCCCTGTTTTGATTTTTTTTAATTGCTTTTATTTTCAAAGGTTCATTAATGATATTCTTGATGAAAAGTCTCTTTTCTATGAATGTAAGGCCAACATGAGCAATTTCTCATAAAATCAATTACACTGCAGATGGCACGATTCAGGATGATCACCTATACACTTCTGCTATTTGCCGTGGTTTGTAATGTCAGTGAAACATCAATGCAAGTTCCCAGATCACAAAGACGCTGGAATACGATGAAGCCCTTCTATCAAGATTCACCCCCTGTTGATCCATGCCCCTCATCTCAGGTACAACCTCTCTCTGACAACATTCAGTTAATGGCGGAACACGTACAGGTTACAAACTGCCCATTATATTGTACCTGTGTATTCAGACAGTTTAGTGAAGCTAGTAGTACATTACTTGTTGCACATTGTAATAAAGATCCCCTTCAGGCACTACCTAAACTATTCAAGTCATACAGAGGTATAACTGTGTTGGAATTGTACTCTTGTCAGCTGTCAACATTGCCTCCTGAGATCAAAGTCCTGTCTAATTTAGTCGCCTTGTTTATTGTTAGAAACAAAATCAAGGAACTTCCAGTTCAGTTAGTTGAATTGCAGAACCTTGTGGATTTGATAATGTATGGAGATGAACTAGAGCACTTCCCAGGCCATGTCACAATGCTACCACATATTACAGGGTTAAATGTCTCTAGGAATAAAATAACAGAAGTGCCTCATGAAATAGGGATCATGCGAAGCTTACTTAATATAGACATCAGTTACAATATGCTGTGGTCATTACCAGATAGAATTGCTGAAATACCATTTATCTGTGTCCTTGATTTAAGCCACAATATGTTTAGAACGTTGCCTGATGTGTTATGGAGGCTCACAGAATTAAGATTTCTAGATCTTTCTTTCAACCCAATAAAAACAGTATCTGGAAATATAGGAGGAATGACCAAACTTATGTATCTATCTATCTGTAATACTCCAGTGCAGAAATTACCTATAGAAATGATCAAATTGGATGGCCTGAAACTACTTGACATGAGTAACAGTCATCTGAGAGAGATTCCGCCACTGCCAGTAATGAAACTGTCATATTTATGGTTAAGAAACAACACAATACAGACGCTTCCATGTGAAGTACTGACACAACATCACTTGATTGCTGTCCGGATTGATCACAATAATATCAGTGTGTTTAACTGTAGTGAACTGATATTGTCCTTGCAGTCCCTTAATCTGAGCAGCAATGCTTTGACTGAGTTATCATGTCAGTACAACATGCTTGCCATTGCCAGCATCGACATCAGTCATAACCACATCTCCTCACTTCCTAAGGACTGTGCACCGTTTGGTACAAGCATACTGACCGAAATTCATTTCGGCTTTAATAATCTCAGTACTTTAGATTTCAGGCATTTCTGTACTGAAGATTCTAAAGGCTTAATTAGATACATGGGTTTCAAAAACAACAGGATATCTACCATACAAACATCCAGTTTTCCTTTAAATGAATGTGTTTTCTCAACCACAATCTTTGACTTTTCATACAATGAGATTGGTTCTTTGGAGTCATGGCCATTATTGTTGATGAAAGGGAAAACTATTTATCTTGATGTGAGTAGTAATAATTTGTCAAAGTTCACAAATTATGCTGGAATCCCCATTTCTGTTGACCATGCTGGCAGTTCCATCCAAATGGCACATAACCAAATCCAATACTTCATGGATATCTTCAATGGGTGGAAGATCATCGTCAATACACCAAAAGATCTGAGTAACTTACTAGAGAATGTCCACTTTGACCTTGCCCATAACCCGTTGGTGTGTGATTGTGTTGACTATGAGGTATACCGATACATTCAGACCCAGAAGCTTGAGAAGTATGATAACCTCATTTGTCATGAACCTGTGTCTCTGACGGGACACAACCCATACAACATATCTCTGATTCAGTTTGTGTGTGATATTGATGTGAATTGTCCAGAAAATTGTACTTGTGCCAGAGTCCCCCACTCCCAGACTGTTAATGTCACTTGTGACAATTACCTTCAGAATGACCTTCCAGAAATAATGCCTGACCTTCCAAGGCAGAATTATGGATATCGGCTTGACATTTCTAATCAAAGTCTCATAGAAATTACCTTCAGGCCATATTTGTCAAAAACAAGTGAAATTCTGGTTAGTAGCAATTCTATAACAGCTATCAAAATCAATTCTTCTTACATTTTTCACAAGGTAAAAATTCTACATCTTAATAACAATCGTCTGCTACGGCTTCCCCTGAGTGTGATAGGGATGACCAATGAAACTACAGTGGAGGTTACACTTGGTGATAACCCTTGGGTTTGTGATTGTGAAGTTTTGGCCATGAAGATCTGGATTATGCAAAACTGGCACATCGTTAAAGACAAGGAAAGCATTGTTTGTCATTCACCACCAAGCATGGTGGGAGTGAAGGTAAAGGACATTGACAAAGCCATTGTGTGTCCAAAGGAAAGTAAGACTGCAGTGTATGTTATTGTGGCCATCAGCTGTGTTGTGTTCATTTTCCTGTTGTTCATGACCATTACCTACAGACTTAAGTATCGTAAATGGCAGTTAGTAGGCAGTGATGAGTGTGAGGGTGAACATAAAGAGTTTGATGTCTTCATGTGTGCTTGTTCTGCTCATGAAGATTCAGATTATGTGGAAAACTTTCTGATTCCCGAACTAGAAAGGCATGACTTCAAGGTCCTGTACCATCGTGAACACTTTCATCCAGGGAAACCCATAATTGTTAATATGGGTGAAGCTTTGGAGAAAAGTAAAAGAACCCTAGTGTTTTTCTCCAATAGCTTTAGAGAGAGTGAATTCAGTATGTTTGAGTTTCGCTCGGCTTACCATTTAGATATTCAGAACAGTACTAGGCGTTTGATCACCATCAAGGATACTGACCTAGATATGAGTAAACTTGAAACCACTGAGGTTCTTTACTTCCAGACACACACATACTTAGATCGTGAAGATGTTCATTTCTGGAAGCTCCTGGAGGGTGCACTACCAAAACAACGTCTGGGTAGTCGGGGGCGACATTGGGGTCTGATCAATTAATTCTCTGGAAGCTCCTAGAGGGTGCATTATCAAAGCAATGTCTGAGTTGTCAGGGACAACATCATGGTCTTAATAATTGACTTAATAAGAAATATCTCTTTTTGAAACAGAATTGAGGTATAATTCACATGCCACACACAGTTGAAATAATGAATAATCTTTCGTTCCAAAGTTGCCAGAGATCCTTCGTTACTTTTCACAGAGATTTCTTTATGTTTCATAGAGATTCCTTGTACCACCGCACTGCCACCTGGAGTTTCTTTTAAAAACTACACTGGCCCCCTATTATCAAAAAAATTACAGTGGTTCACTGTTCAATTTTACAAGGATCCCTCATAGATTCAACAGTTATTTCTTACAATGCACTTAACAAATTTCAAGCATTTTGCACTATGACCCTCTAATAGGTGTGCAGAGACATCAAATGAAGTACATTTTTGTAAGTTCTGGTTGAACACACTACAAGGAAAGCATGTGCTTAGGCATTAGGTCTGAATACATGGATTGGTTTCTATTCTGCTCTGTATATCATGTAGCTTTGACAGTTTGATTTGATGTACTTTTGTTTCATCTTGATGATCATACCGCTATTAGCAATTCACTTGCAAGAATGAGACTGGAGTTTCACAAAATGCTTTCAACCTGTAGAATTGAAGTGCTATTATAAGGGTGTTATAATTATCATGGTACAGGTTTATTATAACGGTATATATATATATATATATATATATATATATATATATATATATATATATATATATATATATATATATATATATATGTGTGTGCAGCGGTGTCTACTACATCAGGTGTGTGCTACACCAGGACTCACCCATTTGGTCACCTGGGGGCAGGCCTGCATACTCACATGTGAGCTCACCTGTCCCAGGTCACCACACTACACACACAACGGACCACCATATTGTTTGGGTGGAACCCCAATTTATTCTTTTGTGTTTCCTTAAGAAATTAAGGGTGTTGAGAGCGCCAATTGTGACAAACTATATTACTATTGTTTCTATTTCATTAGTTGAGTATAGCGGTTCGTACATGTGTGTCATTTATTTTGTTATGCCTTGTATATATAAAGTGTTTCATAATTAGCTAATAATAATTTTGAACCAATTGCAATATCCCTCAGTGTTGACAAGTTGTATCACCCATGTCGTAATGATCATATTGGCTATAAGCGGGTCTGGCGCTGGTTTTTGGCGACGTGCACTGATAAGAACTGATAGGATGAAACCAGCATGTTCCTGGAAGTGGGTGTTAACCAGGGACAAAGTACCCATCATGGTATGTCTTATCAGTGGGTTTTACCTCAACCAGCGAAATTCAAGATGGTGGATCCACTAGGCATCCATACTGAGTCATATATATCACCATTAAGATATCACTATGAATTGGTAGTATCTTATCTAATGAACTAACATTGTAGACACAGTTTATGCCATGCGTCCATATCTTACCGTTGTTATAAATGTAAGCAATGCTAATACCATGTAATAAAAGGAGGTACGCTTATATCACAATGATAGTATTGTGTTAGTCCCTATCTATCGTGGCTCTCTATCTTCAGGCCTCCTTCATTTTCTCTCAGAAATTAAACTGTTTTCTATTGTAAGCGTTCAGCTTATACATGTACCTAAAGTTGAATGGGATTGCAGGTAGCAGAAAAAAAAGTAAAATACCCCAGAAAACTTTAATGAATCACTCCCCAGGGCACAATCTTCTTCCATCCCTTTGTCGCTCAGGTCAGGGAGTTGTGCATATGCAAATTGAATTGCATGACAGGGGTAGACACTAACTAGTCTTTTACACCCCCCTTGACAGCAGTCAAAATCTCTTGTGCCCTCTGTGCCAGAGGCATGGTAAAATAGTAGTTCCCAGACTTTCTTTTTTTAAAAGAGGCTTTTATGACCTACTTCCAGAGGGTTTTCTTTATACCACCATGCCCCCCTCCAAAAAAAGAAACAACAAAAAATAATAAAAATCGCTATCCCCCTGTTGATAAATATTGACCACTCCCTAAGGCACAAGGTGTTAAATTTATGTATAATGTGCCCTCATTCAGAGAGACCACTGACAAATGACACATACGCCAATTTTGTACCTCTACAATATTCTTATCAAACATAATATTGTCCCCGCCCAGTAAACAAATAAAACTTTATCCAACATAGCTACTTGGTAGATACCAACCATTTAAACGACTTAAAACATTATGTCTTGGGATTTAGGGGCTCAAACATGGTGCAACCTAGCAGAAATTCATAGGTATACCTCTCTTTTGTTTCATGGTTCAAATATCAAAGGAGTCATTGTCGAACTGACAAAGGAAGAGGAATTGCTCAAAATAGCAGGGAGTAGAGAAGTCTAACAAATAATGAAGAACTGCTTTTGTCTTATTCTTTATTACCTTCTATGTAGCAAATACATTATATCCTTCTTAATACACATTATATATGATGTATACATTTCACATAGCAATATCGGGCCTCCCTAGCCCACTTAAAAGGGTCTATTTCCCCTCTTTCCTATCCCCTCAAGATGTGTGTGGTGCAAATATGCACGGGCACTGACACATTCCTCTGTGAAATTGCGTAATGTAGTTCTTGCCATGAATATGACCTTAGCTGTCACCAACCCTATGGGATTGATGGATCTCGGAGGGTTGGTATGATGCACAAACCCTATTTCTATTGAAATTATTTGTTTTAACCCTCAGAATTTGGGTTAAAACCCATCAGCATTTCTTAACTTAGGTTGTCGACTTATAGGTGGGGTTTTGTTTTTTAGCGTTATCTTTTGGTATAAGTCGATTTGAAATCAAAAGTCAGGGGTGTCAACTTATAGGCATCTGTGTTCAATTTCATGTCAATAGGTTCACCTCCATGAAACTTTCAGCTTTTTTTCAGGCCAGAGCAAGGATTACCAAATATGCTACTGCTGGCAGGCAGTGTACATTTCTGTCGAATAGAGCAGACTCTCATTGTGCTGTGCGTTACAATGTTCTGATAGCAGAATCCTTTTGCTCTACAGTCAATTTGATAACCCGCATAGATATATCCATAAAATGGAATGAAGTTATTGGCTGAGACACTACAGTCAGCATAGTAATCAGCTCTCTGTATTTCGACATACTGGCCACGCTCACATTCCATGGTTTTCTGACTTCCCTCTCATGTATGGTGATCCCTGTTAGAACCTGTTGCCCACTCAACAAAAAAATGTCAGTGAACTTTAAAAAAACTTTTTTAATGTTTTAAAATGTTTGTCCATGTAAGGGAGCCATAGGGAAACGTTCTAAAACATATTGAATCGTTTTTTGTTGACTGTGTGGTGTATTGAACATAACCAAGCTGTGAACATCACTCATCCTTTAGCACTTGATGACGAGTTGACGAGTGATCAAAGCACACCTTTTTCCACTCTTTGTGTAACATGGCTGTTGGCACACTACTGTACCTAGTACGACCATCAGTGAGCCTAACTGGTCTAATACAATGCACCACATCAACGTTACACTGGTCAGGTTTATACGTCAAACCTTCCTGACTTTTCGTGTTCTGTGAAGGAACTGTTAGGATGCACTGTCAGAGATCTATAATGTCCATTAGTGACTTCTGGAGGTGTAGGACATACAAGCAGGATACAACTGGGAAATCTGGTCCATGTCTGCTCTTCACACCTTACTTCAGTAGGCCCATAGAGAGCAAATCCATGTTTGCAGGATGCTTCAAGAACTGTGCCCTTCCTGAGAGGCTGAGGGTATCTGTGTAGCAATCTATCAAATCTTAGTTTTAAATGTCTCAAGGCTGGATAGCTTAGAAATCCTTTTCGAAGTCTATCATATATATGTCTCAAATGTCTCAGGACTTGATGGTTCCTGCTTAAGAAAAATACTGAAGGCCTCATGGCTTTCAATAGTTTTTAGGGAGATTTCCAGTAATAAAGGGTTTGGCAGACTAGGCATGGAACATGTCTCTATCTCTATCTCTATCTCCCTGCAAGCTGGCTGCCATTTTCCTAAAGTACAGGTTGAGTTGAAAACAGTTTGCTGGTCCTCCATCTCAAAATGCGAACAACATTGGCCTTGAATTGTAGTGGCAGAAGGGCAGGCTGTCTCGTAGATTCCAGTGCTGATTTTTAAGTGCAGATGTTTAAGTCAGTCCAATTTGTAAAGACAAGTTGACAAGGCTTAGGAGTACACATTGGAGCCTTTTCATGGCATAAGAATGTGTGGTTTCCTTCAAGCCAATAACCATTTCGACAAGCCACAGTGACCAGCTCACCCTGATTTGTGTGCTAAATTTCTTTGATGAAACCATTCTCCAGTACTGTAAGGTTACATAATGGAGCAAAAAACATTGCAAAACATTACAGAACGTTTCCCTATGGCTCTTTAACATGGCAAAATGTTGTAAAATGTTAAAAACGTTTTTTTGACGTTAAATAATCTTTTTTTTTTGTTGACTGGGAGGCGTTTGCACAAAGGTTTGCTGCTTCCACCAAGCCTTCCAAATACTGAAGAGGCAACGAGTATCTTATAACATTTGTCAAAAATTTCTCACAGAAATAATATTGTTTTCCATCGTAAGAGTTCAGGTTACGTACCTAATTTGTGAGGGTTGAAGTTAGAAACCTTCATTGGAGTCCTAGATCTTCCATAATCAATGGTCTTGCAGCTAAGAAAATTTCCAATTTTTAACTAATGTTCACATTATTGAGATAATGTTTGATCAGGAAAATAATATTATATCTGCACCCATATTCTATAATTCTAAATTGAAGAACCATATGCATTGCAAATGCCGTTTGTAAGATGCATTAAATGATAGAGATATGTGTCTTTGTAGGAAAAAGGTATTTGGACTTCAATGCTTACAAAAATACAGAACTGAACTGTCTCTGAACTGGGGTGTTGACTGAATGACTGGTGTGGGGCCTGCCTGTGCAGGTGAGTGGAGTGTGAGGTGACAGGTAGATCTGGGTCACCCTGATTGAACACAGGTGGGTGGCCTACAGGACCAATACCCCCGAACAGTGTGTATGACTACTGTTTGATACCATAATTTAATGTAATAAAATAAAGATATATATGGTGGGTGGGTATATCAAAGTTTATATGCATTCATCCTTGGGTCAACAAGGACAACCCTGTCCCTGAACATGTTAGTTCTTTTGTAACAGGTATACACTACAGTGCACACCATTTGTAAGTCAGTTGGTCCATCTGACAACAGAGGGCAGCAGTGTGCCTGCAGCAACTTTACACATTCCCTAATCCATACAGGCATGGTTAGGTTTGAATTAGATATATTGGGAATGCTATGACCAATAAGAACTATACGTTAGGTTGACAGATTGAGCACGATTCCAAGAATACTGAATACAATACTGTTATGATCAACGTTCACATTGATCTTTTACTACTGTTTCCGCTGCTTACCTTGAATGTGACCGATTATCAGTTCTTTAGCTGTTTAAATGGCATTAGACACATATAACTGACTGACTAACTCACTCACTCACTCACCCACTCATTCACTCACTCACTCACCCACTCATTCACTCACTCACTCTCTCACCCACTCATTCACTCACCCACTAACTCACTCTCTCACTCATTCACTCACTCACTCACTCTTTTACTCATTCACTCACTCTCTCACTCACCAACTCATTCACTTACCCACTCACTCACTCACTCACTCACTCACCCACTCATTCAATAACTCACTTACTCATCCACTCACTTAATAACTCACTCACTCACTCATGCACTCAATTTATTCTACCCCTAACAACAAAGCATATGGAATCCATATACTTATAGGCCTAAAACACGTTTGCCCATGGGTGTGGCGTACAATATCCTGTACGCCACGCGTACAATATCCACGTAAGCCACTGCTAAGGCAGATATTGAAGCACATTCTCTCCAGATACCCTCTACAATATTAGCTCCAAAAAGTTTATTTATGGCCGGATTTTAGAATTTCAAAAACCAAAACGTTCATAAAACAATGAGGAACATCCCCAATGATAAACATATTTCTATTCTATCCTGGTCAAAATGGCGTTAGTCAGTACTCGACCTGACAAAAAACTGTATGTTCTGCACTTGAAATTGAGTCTTATAGGCTTTGTGATTATAAATTTTGTCACTCACTCACTCACTCACTTGCTCACTCACTCACTCGCTCACTCACCCACTCACTCACTTACCCACTCACTCACTTACCCACTCACTCACCCAGTAAATCACTCACTTACCCACTCACTCATTCAGAAACTCACTCACTCACCCACCCACTCACTCACTTAATAAATCACTCACCCATTCACTCACTCACTCACTCACCCAGTAAATCACTCACTTACCCACTCACTCATTCAGAAACTCACTCACTCACCCACTCACTCACTTAATAAATCACTCACCCGTTCACTCACTCACTCACTCACTCACCCAGTAAATCACTCACTTACCCACTCACTCATTCAGAAACTCACTCACTCACCCACCCACTCACTCACTTAATAAATCACTCACCCATTCACTCACTCACTCACTCACTCACTCACCCAGTAAATCACTCACTTACCCACTCACTCATTCAGAAACTCACTCACTCACCCACTCACTCACTTAATAAATCACTCACCCGTTCACTCACTCACTCACTCACTCACTCACTCACCCAGTAAATCACTCACTTACCGACTTACTCATTCAGAAACTCACTCACTCACCCACTCACTCACTTAATAAATCACTCACCCGTTCACTCACTCACTCACTCACTCACTCACCCAGTAAATCACTCACTTACCCACTCACTCATTCAGAAACTCACTCACTCACCCACTCACTCACTTAATAAATCACTCACCCACTCACTCAATAACTCACTCACTCACTTACCCACTCACTCACCCAGTAAATCACTCACTTACCCACTCACTCATTCAGAAACTCACTCACTCACCCACTCACTCACTTAATAAATCACTCACCCACTCACTCAATAACTCACTCACTCACCCACCCACTCACTCACTTAATAAATCACTCACCCATTCACTCACTCACTCACTCACTCACCCAGTAAATCACTCACTTACCCACTCACTCATTCAGAAACTCACTCACTCACCCACTCACCCACTTAATAAATCACTCACCCATTCACTCACTCACTCACCCACTCACTCACCCAGTAAATCACTTACTTACCCACTCACTCATTCAGAAACTCACTCACTCACCCACCCACTCACTCACTTAATAAATCACTCACCCATTCAATAACTCACTCACTCACTCACTCACTACCCACTGACATTTTAACCCAATAACACACTAACCCATATACGCACAGTTCTGGATGGATGCAGACACTTCATTCATCTTCATCCCCAGACCTGGAAATTGGACGCTAGTGCTGGCTTTTACTATAGTACAGATATTATGTCACTCGGTCAGTGATTGCTGCGCTGGTTTATCATCATCAGTTTGTGTGCCTTGTTCCTCCTGAGCCTTTCCTTCACCTTCAGGCTCCTCCAGGTTGGTATTTGTTTGGTTTATGTGGTATTCTGTCCTGTTTTGTTTATCGGGATCCTCAGGGGCATGATGGTGCACCTTTGAAGAGACATGCCTTGCAATGCTGTGTACCTGTAATGAATATTGGAAGTAGTTTGAATACAGAGGTGAGGGAAAGTTGTGGTTAAGGTAGGGTTCCAGGGTTCTTCAGCTGAACACATTTTCAGTGCAATAATTGTCACAGGTATGATGGAATTACATGTGATGTACACCAATATGACTGTAATTGATGTCTTATTCAAATGAGTTCCTTTTTATAAGGCATTGCTAGGCATGGAATGAAAATGGAACAAAAACGTTCTTGTTTAGCTTCTATGTATTTGAATTGCATTATGGGTTGGAAATATATCATAATTATTAGTTCTAATGATTGGAGAATTATCATGAAGTAGATATTCCAATTATTAAGGTCAGGAGTTGCTTAGTTACGAAAAAATGGTAAATGACAAAGGTAAATTTGCTTAGTTACTAAAAAATGATAAATGCTTAGTTACTAAAAAATGGTGAAAAAGGGTGAAAATCACTTTTTTAGTAACTAGGCAACTTTGAAGAGCTCTCCTGACCTTAATAATTGGAATATGGACAAAATGAAAAAAAGGTCTCGAGCAAATGACTCCATGATAATTCTCCAATCACCAGATCTGAAAGCCATGCTGAATTCCCATCCCATAATGCTATTCAAAGAAAAAGAAGCTAAAAAAGAACGTTTTTGTTCTTTTTTTCATTCCATGCCTAGCAACGTCTTATAAAATGGAATGTATTTGAATGAGACATCAACTACGGTTTAATTGGTGTATATTACATGAAATTCCATCGAACATGTGACAAATAATGCACTAAAATGTATCCAGCTGAATTACCCTGGAACCCTACCTTAAGCCATTGTCTCACTAGAGCAAGGTGTCAAGACATGCACCAACAATATCAGAGAAACTCCTAACTCCTTTTTTCCAGCATATGGCACTTTCTGTTGCATGCTTGGTCTGCACATTTAACTGTGCCTCCCTTTATAGTGAGGGGAAGCTGGCCATCACACCTTTGGTGCGATGGTCTGACTTTCCATGACATTGTGCCTTAATTAGAAGTCTGCTCTCAAGTGAGTGAGTGAGTAATAGATGTTTAACGCCATTTCGACAGCTAAGGTCATATTCATGGCGAGAACGACATTACACAATTTCACAGATGAATGTGTCAGTGCCCACACATATGTGCACCACACACATCCTGAGGGGATAGTAAAGATGAGAAGTAGACCCTTTTAAGTGGGCTAGGGAGGCCCGCTGCTCTCAAGGGAGCCTTGGTTGAATGTGGTTCTGACTATGAACATTAGATGGGTATAAAAAATATCAAATGGGGAAATCCAATATTAAATGGAGAAAAGAAAATACTAAAAGACATAACATGCACACAAGCCTACCGATACTGGGCGGTCGCAATAGCTTGAATGACATAGGCTGATGGCTGATGGTACTGAACATATCATAGAAGTGCTCAGTCCCAGGACCAAGTCACGCTGGAGGGTATCTCAAAAAGATTGGGAAACCAGTTCTCACCATAACTATTTGATCCTGCAGTTCTCCTACATTTCTCACCCTAAGAACAGACTTCCCTGCTTGACCTCTGCTACAAGTGAACTGCACAGAAATAGGTTGAGTTGCAAAATAAGAGACTGGACCCCTCCTATACCACTCCTATAACTGATTCCCTCTTTACAATACAAGAGGGAATCCACTCCAGAAGGTGGTGAGTTCAATTTTGGAATTATCACCTCCGACAGGATCAATTCCAAATCGTTTTGAGATACCCTTCTGATTGGTCTACTGCGCCTCTTGAGCATCATTGCCATGAGTGTTAGAAAATGTGTCTTGGTTGAATATGAAGTACTGATACAGGTCACGTGAGTAATAGGCCGCTGGAGAGATGTAAAATCTCATAATAATAGGTGTGAGTACCTTAGTGCCTGTTGTCTTGGGCATCCTGTTCCCACTGAACAAGATCTCGAGAATTACTTGGGAATTTCTCGAGTCGCGACTTGTGAATACAACAAGAATAGAGAATGCGATTATCTCCTGAAAATGTAGACATGCCAAAACATCTTATACTTGAGAAAGTTCTTGAAAATAACTCAGGAATTTCTCGGAAATACTCGGTATATTCCCAGGAACTGGACATGTTCTTTTTTTTCTCGAGTATAAGATGTTCTGGCGTGTCTACATATTCAGGAGATACTCACATTCTCTTGCCCCAAGTTGTGAACATTCCCAACTCGAGTCCTGTTTAGTGGGTTGAATTATAATCATTTAGTGTCTATAGCTTCTAAAACAGTCTAATTGTCACTTACACCATCTGTGATTCGTTTCTGTACTTGGTTGCCACGTTCATATATCTTCTTCTGTAGTATTTCAGATATTAGTGCTATAAGGGAGGAGAGCCAGGCGAGCCCTACATAAACCCACGTCACAGTAAGTACCCGGTACAATGCCTTGTTGTTGGTCGCATGCGCTGCTGTAAATGGTGAAAACTGAATGGTTATGGATCTACAATTAACCCTTTACGGACTGCTGATACATTGATGCATTATGTTCATTGGTCATCATGATGCATGAATGCAGCCCCCTGGAGTGTATTGATGCATCATGATGCACTCCTGCATTGATCAGCGGCTTCTAAAGGGTTTAAATGAACAGCCGCAATATTTAAAGGGAACCATATTTGATCTGATCAGCACAAAGGCATTCGATCATTATCTTATCTAGGCCCTGCAACATTGTGCTGCTCTTCTCTAGAATTCTGACAGGGTGCTTTAATGCAGCCCTGATTTGTCAATCACGATATTACTTTTTACAAATTATATCACCAGAATGATATTCCATGATGCCAATAAACGTGCTGTAAACCTTTCAACTTACTTGTGACAAGATCACCAAAGCCTATCGTCGACAGAGTCACAAAACAGAAATATATGCTCTCCAGGTAGTCCCAGCCCTCCATTTGGCTGAATATAATCGCTGGTATCAACAGGAACAGTCCCCAGCCAATCTGAGCAATACAGTGAACAAAAACCGCTATTATCACTCAGTCCCCATGAGGAAATACAAGTCACAAATACCTCTATTATCACTCAGCCCACATGGGGAATAGAGGACACACATATCTCGATTATCACTCAGTCCACATGGGGAACAAATCACAAATACCTCCATTATCACTCAGTCCACATGGGGGATCTCTATTATGTCAAAGGCCTTTTTACCTCTTGCAGTTACCACCAAAAGACAATAAGATCTTAATATTAAATATATTTTGGGACATACAAGTGCAGAGAACACATGTAGGTCAAAATATGTAGGGATATTCTTGTATTGCGACATACACAAATCAATGAAATGACAAACATAGTGAAGACTTACTATAGTCAAAGTGACGACCCTCATCACATGACATGACTTTTCACACCTGTAATAAAGCAATGATCATTATTCATTAATGATCATTTTAGGTAGTGAGCCCTACATGCATGTTGCTTCTCCTTCAGTCAGCATGATGCATGAGTGAGTACATATAACACTGCAGATTGATGAGGTTTGGTATGATGATGTAAAGCTTGGGCCAACGTGTATGGTACTGGCATTGACGAAAAAGAGATTTTTTTTCATTTCACCTACATTTTCCATGTAATATGATTATGTATGAAACAAGCCATATTGTGTGTATAAACCCAGGCTAAAGTAATACTCTAAGACTTGGTGCATCATATAATACAAGCATCATTAGTGCATCATGACAGGACTGTATAGGTACTTGTAAAGGTTGACATGATGTTAAAAATGGCACAGGTCAAATATATCATACCAACTAAGAGTAAGAGCCATGGCGCATGGATATAATCTCGCCAGAAAGCATTAGATTTTGTGTTTTGGGGTCATTTTATACTCTTGTGGCTCTAGAGTAAAAAGTTGTGGCGAAGTGAAAAAGAACCCGCCAAATTTGTTCTTTTTTGACTTTTTGTATTTTTTACAAGTGTCCTGTATTGAATAAAGAACATCTATATAATTCTGATAAAAGTACCGGACGTTACATAACGTCCGGTACTTTTATCATCATGTAAGAGGCAGTCTACTATGCATGCATAACTTAAATTTTGTTCCATTTTGTAATTGAAGTCAATAATAGACATATTGACCTTGCTATTTCATGTGTTTGTTATGTATGATGGGACATTCCCATATTCTGAGAGCAACTTCAATTACCTCCATATTTCATCATTTTGGTACTGAATGTTACATGACACAAAACAAGTAATAAAAATAGAACCAGATGTCCTAAGTCTGTATTTTTTGGTTTTCTGAGCTGAGGGGATGTCCCTTCATAAATTTGTTATGGTTATATAAAGTATTTAGAAAAATAATTTTTCAGGCCCTTCAAGGGCAAAATCTTACACTTTCTGACGACCTGACCCATCAACCCTGTAGGGTCGGCATGATGCACTAATGAAGTGCTGGCAAGTAGTCTTGCCGACCAATGGGCATGATGCACTCCTGCATCAGTGGCCCTCAAAGGATTAAAGTACTATACTCTCCCTGTATAGAACTATAATTTGACCTCTATTTAGTGAGTTCCTAATGAAACCCTTTATCAAATACCTGTGACACTTGTGTCCACACAGTTTCTCGACCCACTTGAAACCCACGAGTAGTTTTTCACCGAGTGCTGCTAGGAAGATGAGGCAGAGTGGGATACCAATGAGGCCATAGAATATGGTAGTCACTCGACCCAGCATTGTGACGGGCACCACATTACCATAGCCTAAATCAGATGGAAAAAGTACATAACAACATTATCATCAGTGACCAGATCCTGCATCGTGACAGGTGCCACGTTACCATAGCCTTAATGAGATGGAATGGAAAACTACATTTTTTGTTAATATTGTAGTACTGTAAATGGAAGATGGAAGACTCCTGAATTTTGACCTACCCACCTGCCACACAGTTTTTCACAGGCCCTTAATTTCATGAAATAATATGACAGGCCCCCCTTTGAACTCTCTCAACTAAAACATTTTACTGATAAATAAATCAACACATTTAAAGTATCAGAGTGGATCATCCTTTCTTCATTCACATTCTTTTTTTTATGAACAATAACATAGAGATACAGATGTTTACATCAAATCAAACAGATCATATATATAGTAGCGTAATGGCTCGTTTAAGCAACAGGGTCTCAAATAAGCGATTGTCTTGAATAAGCCCAGGGGTGTAGGGGTATTGAAATTAGCACTAAAAACAGTATTCAAATAAGCGTCTGTCTCGTATTCAGCATCAAGGGTACAGTGGGAATAAAATCAATGAGCGCCCGGGTGCTTATACGGGCCATTATGGTAAATATGGTTTCTAAGGAATTTGACAGCCATGGGATGAACTATGCGATGTAGATTCTTTAAACGCTATATCAATTAGGCCATGAATTACCAGTCACATTATTTAAAACTCAATTTATGTACCTATGGTGGTGACAACAGTGCCTACAAAGAAGAAGCCTGTAGATACATCCCAGTTCGTGCCTGTCGTAGTCACTTTGGTAGATGTGTTTGTAGGTAAGGTACCATCTGTATACGCAGTGACCACCATATTCACCAACCCCGCTAACTCATCCTCCCTCAGGGACGGGTAACGCACTGTAAATATACATATTGTATTCTATTGTTTGTAAATACACCATACTATAGTATCATAGTATGTAAAGTTTGTAGGTAAGGTACTGTCACCAACCTAACTCATCCTCACTCAGGGATGGGTAACATGCTTAATTGAACATACATAACTGAACAGTCTATTGTTTGTAAATATACAATACTATGTAACATTACTGTCATACTATGATACCATGATTATGTTTACTATTATGTCACACTCCAGGCACCCCATTGTAGGGATCAAATGAAATGAGATTTATTTTTATCATATTTGATATTATAAAGGAGTAATTTGTCATGACATCAATTGAATTTCTTTATTTCAAGTGTCTGCACATGTAGAGGAGCAAAAATGAAGAAAAGACAAGTGTTCCACTTCACCCCATGAAATACCATCACATGAGAATATAGCGTGATTGATGTTCGAGTTGTCGTAAAACTAGACAAGATTTTATCAAAACTTAAGTAAAAAAATAAACAAACCTGAATGACATGACATACAGCACATGGGGATATGATTGATGGTCCATCCATGTCAGGGCTATTTACTAGTGGAGGTGTACTAATACGCACCCCATTGTGTACATAAAACCACCATCTACAAGTAGCTACAGCTACTGAAATCAGTTTGACCTACTTATGAACCGGAAGTGACCTTTTGACCTTAACCTCTTAGCCAATCAGAAGACAGCATTTGACTGGAAGCCACGCCCATGCCCATATATGGACATGTGACCTTGTTTCTTGATCTCTGATTGGCTAAAAGGTAGTTGCCATGGCAACTGTTAAAAATAAACAAACTGTGTTGTCATGACAACACTTAGCGGATATTATTGGAACAGTTTATAGCTGGGTTTAGTGGAGACCCCTTGTGGTTAAAAACTAGTACTGTATTATATTGTTTGTAAATACACCATACTATAGTATCATAGTATGTAAAGTTTGTAGGTAAGGTACTGTCACCAACCCAACTCATCCTCACTCAGGGATGGGTAACACGCTTAATTGAACATACATAATTGAACAGTCTATTGTTTGTAAATATACAATACTATATAACATTACTATCATACTATGATACCATAATTATGTTTACTATTATGTCACACTCCAGGCACCCCATTGTAGGGATCAAATGAGATTTATTTTTATCATATTTGATATTATAAAGGAGTAATTTGTCATGACATCAATTGAATTGTAGACAGGTGAAACATATGGTTTCACATATTTTGCCAATGTTTGGAGCACTTTTACAATGACATAATACACCCACTTTGGGGTAAATTTCTAGTTTCTAGTATGCTGCAAGATTTCGCACGCTGCTTAGTGTGTACCTAGTATAATTTTGTGCACATGTCTCTTTAGTGTGTAATTGATATTCGCCAATACACCAATCTATAATGTAACATTGTTACTTTACAGTAGTCAATGCAAACAGTAAAAGCATCCCAAAAAGACTCATTAAAGAACGTGCACATATTAACGCTAGAGAAACAGTGCTCAACAGTGTGTGGTTCAGCTCCTCTAAAATATTGAATATTGTCTACAGGAATTGCTTCCCAGAAAAAGTTTTCTTCACATCCGCATAACACACTACTTATATTATTGCCTGGAGTTATTGCGGAAGGTTTACCTATGTTGTGCTCGACTGTAAATGAGTTCGCATATAAAATTCAACAGAATACATGAATAAAAGAACTCAACCTTTTACACAGTATGAACACGACAGAATACATCCTTAAACTATGCAATTTTTAATTTTTCCTTTTTCCCTTTTTCCTCTTTTTTACTTTTTCATTTTTTCCCTTTTTTTACACTTTTTTTTTTTTACTTTTTACACAGGATACATGATAGAACACAACTTCAACCTTAATTTTACTAAAACTTTTACAAAAATTGCTTATACACTGACTTACTTTCTGAAGTTGTCGTCATAGGTTTCCATGTAAGAGTTTTTTTTTTCTATTTTCAGACACAAAAAGGAAATTCTTTTCATCGTGCATGCTACACTATAGTTTCTATGCATTAAGATGATGCACTATAATGCTTTGATGATTGTGTGACACATGAGCACTAGTTGTTGAACTGGTGCATAATATATGATGCTATAATTTGACATAAGAGGAGCTGTTGACCAGGTCTAAACAAAAAAAGCTGTTGATTACTGACCTTTTTTTTTTCACTGGTAGAAATTCTTGTAGCCTTGTTCCAGAAGTGGTCCTACACAAGAGTTTTCACCACTTGAGGCGTAACGGCTTGGCCACAGTAGTGTGAGCGGCAGGTGGGAAGGTTCGTTGCAGAATCCACAGAACGCATCATTTTCATTTATGTAGGACCGAGTGCCAATGTGGATATTAGATGCAACCTTTTAAAGGTTTACCAGAACCGAAACAGGGAATGAAGCAGGCACATTGTCCAAATCACTGTCCAATTGAGGTAAGGAATGGATGTCGTTCCCCGGGCAGGCTTGGAGTAAAATATTGCAGTAGTGCTTAAGGAGAGCTGGACATTTGCTAATGAATCGTCTGACCTGGGGAGGTGAAAGTTTAATACACCTTTCAAAGGGTTCACCTATGTAGGAGCGAATGGTCAGACCTTTCACGTTGGGTTTCTTGCACACCATAGCCCGTCTTTTGGAAGTTTGATGCTCTCATTTTCACATACAGACCAAAGGTGTAGCAGCCTTATTGGTGGCCTTGGTGGTGTTTCTGCAGGTGCTGGTGTTCTTTGCTTTTTCTTTTATTTCCATCAGTTCAAAACTGGTCCCTCACCCTGTTCCTAACCCTGACCCCTTTCTTCTTACTGGT
>OX439035.1:124052809-124077809 GCA_949317995.1 Acholoe squamosa
CTGTGGTTTAAGGGGTGGTACCCTTTTACCTCTCGTTTTCACTTTGCTCGACATAACTGTGGAGATGTTGGTGGTGGTGTAGTGAAGCTGTGGTAGGTGTGGATGCAGCAGCAGTAGCGCTAAAAGTGCTTGTGGTATGGACAGTGAGCCACTCACCACTTCTTATGAACCTTTACTTTCCCCTTCCTTCCTCCCTCCCTCCCTCCCTCCCTCCCTCCCTCCCTCCCTCCCTCCACCAGCAGCCTAATGAGCCTGTACATGCATCTATCGTGTACTCTTTTATTATGCTATAAATCTTAACATATGATTGTATTAATGCATGAAAATATGAGGCATTAATACATAGAAATCCACATGAGCGTCCACGGTTCCACTGAACACCAGCTATGTGAATATACATAAGTTATAAGGCCAAAGCCACCGACCTCATGGTCCACTGAACATGAACAAAAGTATATTTAATGATGAAAGTCCAATGCAACTGGTCCCATGGTCCACTGACCAGGAACAATGATGTATATAAATGTTTAGAGTCACTGCAACTGACCGTCAAGGGCCGCTGAGCACCGCAGACCGCCGTCATGGGTGTCTGAGCACCAAAGACTGAACAATAGGCTACAGAGGTGATGGCATTGTGAACTCGAGAGCCACCCCACGGCCGCCCAGCTCAAATATGAAAGCAGTTATGTAATTGCTAATTCAAGTTATGCGACCAAGACTGTTTCAAGCTCCGAGTGCGCCACAGACAAACAGGCACAAGTTATGTGCACAGGCAGCAAGGCGTGGAAAGCTGACATGTTCCCCTCTGATCATGCGCAATTTGAAAGCTCTAGACGCATAAACAATTGAGATATGAGGGTCTGAACATGCCAAACCGATCTGGACAATGGGGGACGCCGGTTGGCTTATAGGGGCCCTTTGTGCACCCACATGGACTTGAAAGGCTCTACACTAACAGAGACAGTGGCAGTCATAAAAACAACAAAAAAAAACAAAAAACTGGCAATATAACAAAAAATTCCCACATGCTCCATGGGTCTTTTTTCTAAATTGACTATTTTCCATGTGAGTGTAAAGCACTTTTCGCAGGTTAAATTTACATTTTTTTTGCTCACTGTTTTTTTTTTAAAAGAAAAAAATCTCTTTGTTACTGAAACAGCATTTTACATGGCACACATTTTTAAAAAAAGTTTCCATTAGCATGTTGAAAACTATAGTCTACACCCACCCTGATTGCATGCTGTACCACTCCCATTGCCAGCTGTCCTCCAGGATCAAGACAAGTGTGGATTTCATCCTTACCTCTAGCCCCACCATAACCTCACAACAACAACAACAACAACCACTGTACACAGGCCATGCTTGTATAATAAACGTTTCTTTTGCTTTTACGTTTGAGCTAACAAGAAGGGTAGTAAAAGCAGGCATGCACCTAAGCAGGCATGATACAGCATCATTTCAGACCATCTGTGCTACATGCTCTAGGAGATCAAAAGCCAGCTGCACACCCAATTGCATCTGTGTTCCAAGATCAAAGCCAGTCATCAGATTTTATTCCCCATACCTTTTAATCCTACTCAATCATAACGTTTCTTCCACCACAACCTTTTTGCAATGTTATATATTTTGCCCCTATGTTAACTCTATGCCGACCCCCCCCCCCCAGTATATGACAACTTTATGGTGTCGACTCCGTACTGCATGCTATGGTTATGGTAAGGTTATTAAAAAATGTTTTCCATCAACATGTTGAAAAATTAGTTAGTTTTCATCCTGTTTGCATACTGCAACACTGGCGTGGCATTGACACCTTTTCCGCCAGGGACAATAAAAAAGAGAGAGAGAGAGAGAGAGAGAGAGAGAGAGAGAGAGAGAGGATGATTTTTTTTTTTTTACCAAACTACAAGCATTAAAAAGTGATGGGTTTTACCACCTGTTCCCTGGCTCACTCATTATTGACCTTATCCCACCACTCCCTCACACTGCTAAGATCCCATATCATCTTGTTTAAATTAACAGTTTTACACCCTGATTACATGTTACATGCTGTCCATGCCACCTGTACTACATGCTCCTTCATCAAAAAGCGGCAGCAGCAAAAGGGGGATGCATTTCACCTCAGCGGTTCGTTTTTTCATAAAATTCTCCATGAATGAATCCATCAACATGTTCCAATTAGTCTTTTACATGGTGCACTTTGCCACAGCACACATGCCATATGTTTTAGGATCAAAGGGAAAAGTCTACAGTTCCACGATCATAACAGTCTCCCACAACAACTCGTCAGCATCACAACAACTGGACATTGCTCCATGCCTGTATAATAACAATTGAATTCCGCTTCCAGGTGTAAGGCGACAAAGTTTACCCCCTCCCCTACACCATAACATTTTCCCTACTGCAAGGTTACAAAAATAAATGACCCTATCAACATGTTCCAATTAACCTTTTACATTATACCACTGCCTGAAGAAGAACAATAAAGTTGTTTAAAACGTCGCATCCATATATGATTTAACCACCCTTTCTCAATGTGTATAATCCCAATAAAAAACAACTAACTCGAATTCAATGTGTCTGGTTTTGTGTGGATATTTGGTTTATTTAAACCTTTTACATAGTGCACCCTACCATGGCATACGTAACCCTCATCATAACATTGTCCCCACCAACACCACCACCACCGCCGCTGGTGCCACACACCATTGCTGGTCACTGGTTCACGGACGAATAACAAACAATTTTCTTTTGATGTTTTCAAGGCAGAAGAAGGCAGAAAAAAATAGGTAGAGTAGGTAGGGTAGGTAGGTGTAAAAGAGGTGGGGTAGGGGTAGGGTAGGCGTAAAGTATGGTGTGGGGGGGCACCCCTTAAGTAACAGGGGGAAACAAGGGGGCACCACACATGCACGTATGTATAACATACACACACCCCGTACCCTATTTTACCCTATATAACCCTAAACTACCTACCTACCTACCTACCAACCTACCTAACTACCCACCCACCTACCTACCTACCTACCTACCTACCTACCTACCTACCTACCTACCTACCAACCTACCTACCTACCTACCTACCTACCTACCTACCAACATAATACATACCTACCACCACAACAGGAGTCATTGAAAGCAGATGTTAAAAGAGGCTGGATGAATGCAGGATGAAGGCAGGACATAGAGCATGACACAGGAGCAGGGCAAGTTGGATACTGGTTACAATGTCTTCACACATTTGCAGCACTAGAATTGAACTACACTGGAAATGCACTGATCACCAAGTGCACACATGCACAGAGAGAGCATTGGAGAAATGATTTTAGTGCTTTAGTGAGTTTATTTTTAGTGCTTTTAGTGATTTAGGAGAACTACACTCCAGAGAGACACTTTCTGCTGATCCCACAATCGAACTGACTGTGGTGACATGCTTGTATGTGACAATGAGTCTTGTGCTCAGACCGTAACAGTTGGGGTACGGACCTCCTCAATGGCTATTAGGACGAAGCATACTTATATACTCATTGGTCATGTAGAACCCACAAATAAGGTGTAGACTAAAGTGAAAAAAATAGAAAGCGAACGAACTATACCATCTGTTGTATCTTGTCCAATTTATTCTATAGCTAAAAGCTGTGATTTTTTCATTTTCAAATAAAATAGGACCTATAAACTGCTTTTTAACCAACATAAATGTAATACTATGTGCTTAGGTGGTTAGTGTTTCTGAAAAAAGCGCAAAGTGTTGGCACCGAGTGAAAAGCAGACGCGCTAACTCTGTTTACACACACGGGTGGCTACACCGCCTAACCCACCTACCACTGCCACGCCTACCCTATATAACACGCTTGTAATGTTTCCTGCCCTATCATAACATACCTACCATCATGGAGAATTACCTTTTGGATAATTTGTTATTGGAAGTAAGGAACAGACTGCCTATGGCAGAGTACACTCGGCTAGGCCTTTATTTAGGACTGAGAATGCATCTCATGGAGTACATGAAAAGTGAAACTAGCATTGCTTCAATAACCAGAGAAATGCTAACTTGTTGGAACATGAAAAATGCGAGTTAAGAGATGCACTAAGTGAGATACATAATTATTTGGAGGAATACTGCAGACAGTTCATGGCATATCACAACATGGCGGATCATAGTGAAATACCTGCAGAGGAATGGAAAGTAGAACCTTTGTTTGTTAACCTTGCACAGAAGTTGGCACACAATTGGAAAGAATTGGGAGTGGCATTAAAGTTTTTCTGAGCTTAACCTCTGCTCTACATCAGTTCACTCTGACAGAAGTGTACAAAACCCTGTCCTTGAAGTTCTTAAGGTGTGGAAATACAAGAAGATATCTCATCCCAACAGTTTAATTGTGCCGTTAAACAACATGGGTCGTGCCGACATAGCTCTTTATGAAGAACGTTTAAAAGAGGTTTCAGCTAACTTAAAAGACGTCACTACTGTTGAGGTTTAAGCTTTCATTTACCATGGATCAACAAGAGCTAACATCTCTTTCTGTCGCATATGTATCAAAATGAAATACAAGTGAAAAAAACCTACGTTGTGTTGTGTTGTGTTAATTACACCTTTCATTTCTTGATGACAAAAAGGAAAGTAGCATGTTACATGGTGTACAGTACAATAGCTATAAGTAGTTCGCATAATACCCACCAGGTGTTGGGTGTAAAGAGGTCACTAGTATTTTTTTACCACCAGGGGGGCTCCAGTAAAACCTGACTATAAGCAGTTCTAATAAAATCTACTAGGTGTCAGGTGATTATGAGACGGTTGCCATGACAACCACCTCTCAGCCAATCAGAGCTCGAGAAACAAGGTCACATGCCCATATATGGTCATGGGCGTGGCTTCCAGTGAAATGCTGGCTTCTGATTGGTTGAGAGGTCAAGGTCAAAAGGTCACTTCATGCAAATAACAACTTTCCATAGAGATAACTTTGAAGAGCTGATCGCCACACCCACAGTGGCATAATGTCACAATCAGCACTGCTGGTCACTTATTTACATGTTAATTTCATGGCATTTTTACATCCATATGACATGAAAAAACAACAACACAGAACTAAACTCCCAGGCATATGTTATGGTCCATGCACCCCTTAGGGGCTGTTTCTGCCTCGGGGTGGATTGACCACAATGTACACCAGGGTCTTTTAGTTCTGTCTACATGTCTTTAAGGTAATGTCGGATGTTGCAGCCCAGACATGGCACGGGTGCGCCCGGACAAGGCACACATCATGGTCTTAATCCGGTGTCAAAAGACCCATTACTAAGGACGCTAGGCCTCTGAGAGTGTTTTAAGCTCTCAATGTGCCACAGAAACGCTGACACAACCTGTGCGCATGCGAGATGGCCTACAGGTAGCTGACACATGCTTCTTCCCACATGCGCAGTTACAAGTGCACAGGCGCACACATCGCCGAGATATGGGCAGTTGAACATGCCAAATTGACCGGGACAAAGGGGACGCCGCACTGATGATAGGGGCGTCCTATGTACCCCCAGGGACATCAAAGGCTCAGCACTAATGGACAATGGCAGTGGCAGTTGCTGTTGGCTCCAGCTAGTCTGGAGGGAGGAAGCTAGGGTAGGCTACTTAAGCTCAGCCCTAGGCTCCATCCAGTCAGTATCCAGTGAGTCACCTCAGAGATATCATGTCCAGTCCAGCTCTCCTGAGCCTGCTATGCTCCTGCCACAAGAACACTCTGCTGGGTTAGACTATGTCAGTCAGACATAGGACTAAACCCCACTTGTGGCGAGAGGCTATCTTCTACCATCCATCTACAAGAGGGTGCAGTTCCTATATTTTATACTATCCCTCTATCAGCAGGCCAGGAGCTAGGAACCCCCCTAGAACCTATATTGGACATTGTCTTATTATATTATTATATATGGGTGGAACACTCATTATATTTACTGTGTGTGAACTACCTGTGTTACCTATTGACATTTGTATTACTGATACATAAGTTCTGCCTAAACCTTGAATAAACCAGTAATAACTGGAATACAACATAAGAGGTTGATATTCTTACTCCTTATAGCCACTAGTCATATGATATTTCTCATATGACAACTTGACCATATACACACACATCCCTTATATGACAATATGTACTACATACTAAGTCTTGACTAAGCATGTATACAAGTGCTGGCTGTGTGGGTGTTGTTCGCTGTGGTATGTTCATCTCAATATAGGTGATGAAAATAGGAAAGGAACCAGCAATCTATCATTCTATTGATAGTTATTGACCCTCTAACCCTGACAGTGGTATACAGGAATATGTGAGGGGAATAGAACATTTCGACACTGGGTTGTATTGATTTGATAACCGTAATGCCCTGTATATGCAGCTACGGTCTTGAAGTAGTGCGGAGGGTAGAGAGATATCTAAATGGAGCTAAAACATATTGGGTGTAAGCGGGAGTGGAGCTGGTACTGGCAACTTGCACTGATAAGCTGATAAGGTAGGGGCCAGCATGTCCCTGGAAGTGGTTGTTATCCAGGGACAAGGTACATGTCATGCCAATGCCTTATCAATGTGTTTTGCCACCTTTGGCATAACCAGCAAAATTCAAAATGGTGGATCCACTGGATATGGGTCCAGGCTCCTATAACCCTTTAAGGTCTGCTAATGCATTAATGCATCATTCCCATTGGATGAATGTAGCCCTGGTGAGTAACTTGCCAGGGCTACATACATGCACTATGTCGACTCTATGCTGTTGATAATGTTTCAGAGGGTTGGCATGATGCTCCAATGAAGTGCTGGTGAGCAATCTCACCAGAACTTCATTGGTGTACCAATGGGTATGATGCACTCCTGCATTAGCTGACCTTAAAGGGTCAATATGGGTCTTGAATTAACAGCCGTCTCATATAACGATGGGCTAAAATGTACTAGAAATTGATAAGTGTCGGTGGCTGACAAATGTACTACAGAACATTAGTTCCTAGTTGATTAAATCTTATTAAATCTTCTCAAATTGAATCTGCAGTTATTAAGATATATGAACATTTTGTATCATTGCCAGAATAATGATACACAGTGCTCCCAGGTCATTGCTGATTTTGCGCTGAGCAGTAAAAAGTGTTAAGTGCATGACGATATTATGTTCCTCCTACAGTTTGTGCAGTGTTAAATAACTCCTTCACACTTCACACTCGCTATATGTTGCAGACACAGGTGTGTGGCCGGCAAGGCAAAATCCCTCTCACCGAGGGTCTGATTTTTACCCTCTCACCAAAGGTCACTTTTCTCAAATTTCAATTTCATGTTGCAAAATTGTCATCGATTTCTGGAAATTTCAACTTTTAATAAAAATCACTCTCATCAAGGGTAAGGGTCGTCACATGTCCAGCTGCCTGCATGTGTCAATGCAGTCCTCCCATGGGCACTTCAAACAGACAAACAGGCTATTGATCTATTAGATGTCACACATGCAGACATATTGAATAGTAGCAGTGGATTTGGAAGAGGAGGTCTAACAGCCTAAAACGAGGCGCTGTATGATCAAAGTTTTGGGTGACTTCAGGGAAGAAGATTTTATGAGCAGTTAAACTCTTAATCAGAGACAACATTATGCCCCACCTACCTAATAGAGCTTGTGTGAAGTTGTCAGGTAATCCAGGTTGTGCTATGGTCACATTCTTCTTCTGTTCATTTACCCTCAGGTCCTCCTCCACCTCCGTGTCCTGTCGCCCCTCCAGGTGCACAAAGAGGAAGGCGCCTGCTAACAGATAAGCAATGAGCAGCAACGCCAGCAGCAGCAGAAGCTTCCAGTTCATCCTGATATTACACCTTCACCTCCCTAGTTAGGCAGCTGTGACACCTCCTTAGTTAGGCTGCTGTGGCACCTCCTTAGTTAGGCTGCTGTCACACCTCATTTATTTAGGCTGCTGTGACACCTACTTAACCTACTTAGTTATGCTGCCATCATACATCCTAAGTTAGGCTGCTGTGACACCTCCTTAGTTAGACTGCTGTCACACCTCCTTGGTTAGACCGATTTGACACCTCCTTAATTAGGCTGCTGTGACACTTCCTTAGTTAGACTGCTGTCACACCTCCTTGGTTAGGCCAATCTGACACCTCCTTAATTAGGCTGCTGTGACACTTCTTTAGTTAGGCTACTGTGACAGATCTTTAGTTAGACTGCTGTCACACCTCCTTAGTTACGCTGCTGTCACACCTCCTTGGTTAGACCGATCTGACACCTCCTTAATTAGGCTGCTGTTACACTTCCTTAGTTAGGCTACTGTGACAGATCTTTAGTTAGACTGCTGTCACACCTCCTTAGTTACGCTGCTGTCACACCTCCTTGGTTAGACCGATCTGACATCTCCTTAATTAGGCTGCTGTGACACTTCCTAAGTTAGGCTACTGTGACAGATCTTTAGTTAGACTGCTGTCACACCTCCTTAGTTACGCTGCTGTCACACCTCCTTAGGCTACTGTCACACTTCCTGATTTAGACTGTCACAACTCCTTAACCTCCTTAGTCACACTTCCTAAGGCTAATGTGACCTCTTCATTCAGGCTGCTGTCACACTTCCTAAGGCTACTGTCAGACCTCCTGACTTAGGCTGCCATGACGCCTCCTTCATTAGCTTGCTGTCTCACCTAATTAGCTTACTTAATTTGGCTGTTATCACAACTACTTTATCTCCTTAATTAGGCCCCTGCCACATTTAGGCTGTGCTCACACCTCGTCAGGCTGCTATGCTTACTTTGACTCCTCAGTTAGTCCACTATCACACCTCCTTAGTTAGGCCTCTGTGACACCTCCCTAGGCTGCTTTGAGTCCTCCTGCTGCCATTGCATAGAGTACCTGCCATCTACCTGTAAGAGAGAGAGGGTATACAGCTGAGACGCTCGCTGACTGTTATGTCTATGGGGGTAGAATGGACAGAGTGAGGTGCACCCTGGTCAGGTAAATAGTGATCTACATGGGGAAGTACCGTAGCAGCCTGTTTCAGTGCCCAGTCCTTTAATGAGAACCAGTCTTAAGTCAAAGGTCAAAGCGATGTTGAAAATTATGTACTGAGCACTAAAAACTCTACCTTGAATCAGTGCAGGTCTTGCATAAGGGCCATGGATACTAGAGTTTTGAGATCGTTAACTGCCTGTGTGCTTAAACAGGCTACTATGGTGTTTGGTGCAGAGTGATGTATATGGTCCCAGATACCATATTGTATGCATGTATGATAAGCACCCCTAGTGAGTAGAAAGTAGACCGTAAAACTTTGTGTTAAAGCTACACCCACATATAAGCCGCACCCTGACAATGGGAGTATGATATAAGCCGTAAAAGGGGTCTGAAATGGTTGACATTCCTTGCTTCAGTGTATATAAGTAAACCCCTCGTATAAGCCACATCCCAAGTTCATGAAGACTCTATGAGCTGCAGTTGACCTCTGAAATGGTTTATATATTTATAGAGTCAATGCGAAAACATGCAGGACACCAGCTTTTGCCAGTGAAAGCACTGGCGGGCCTGCTGAAATGACTAGACTGCAGGACCAGATGTCATGATATAATTCAGGGACCTTAGGGTACATTTTGGTTTTCAAGGCTTGCAAATTAATTAAGGATTTTACAGCTTAAAATAAAAGGCATTGCTGTTTGGTAAGATTCAAAACGTTGAATGTTTACGATTTTAATTCTTGTTTTCCTTCCTGACAATAATAGTCTTGAGATGTTTGGTCCAGCCAAGATCAATTTTGGGTCTGCAGGATAATAAAATCTTCGGGATCAAATGGCCTATGAGGTGAAAAGGTTTTTGTATTTACTTCTTATATCTGAGTTTTACGGTAGTTAGATAATTAATATTAATCGTGTCAGTATGGTATGTGGCTACACGCTATGAGTACATATGGGTGTGTCTCATGACGTCTGTGCATTGTCACCTTTCTCAGCGCTGAGAAACATGATTTTTTATTTTAATATTTAAGAATAAAAAATAATTATTCATCAAATGCATATTGCAGACAGTTAATTGAATGCTACATTCTAAATATTTACATGTAAGCTGGCCCGATGAGAAAGGTGACGGAAGGAAAATTTGGATGGCAACCCATAAAACAGAAGTTATTAACAACACAGAATGGAAACCTGTTAAACAAAACATTAGGCTTCAAAATGATATGAATTAGATACATTAAAATTACATATTCTTGGAAGGGTTGAGAGATTTGTTATATTTGTCACTCAGAACTGAGAACATCTTTTGTCACCTTTCTCAGCGCTGAGAAATGGTTTGGTCACCTCTCTCAGTGGCACCATTTTGAAGAAAAAATACTTATTTTAGTATCTAAGCTATATCATTTTGAAGTCCAATGTTTTATTTCATGTTGGTATGCCCGAGATACTGACAGCCCATAGCCTTACCATTGTAGCTCCGTATCGCACACCCCCTGTGCGATAACCCTCGAAAATATCACACGCCGAGGTCACGTGACCATTTAGTGACGTCATAGCTCCAAGATGGCGATGTAAACAATGCGCACGGGGAGTCATTCTGGTAAATTCTATTGTAATTCAGCAGTTTTAGATGAAAATAACATGAAATAAATGCAAAGGCACACTCGTTGGAGGAATGTCGGGGGGTTATCGCACTTGCCGATCAGTTGCCGCATCGCACTCCGCCCTGCGGGCGTCGTGCGATACGGCAACTGATCGGCGTATGCGATAACCCCCCGACATTCCTCCAACTCGTGAACCTTTGCTTATATATCTACCAGGGAATACAATTTTCCCTGAACCTAAAGTGGATTATTCCGGCCATTGCTTGACAGGTCTGTTAATGGAAATAATTCATGACCAGTGCCAGTATGCAATCATGTGACTTCCAGCCATTACTGGCCAATAGCCACAAGACAGCTTCCTCCACAATGGTACTTCCTGTACAGCCTGTACAGCCTAATCAATAGAAGGGGAAAGGCGTTGGTGCAGCATGTCTGACCGTGTCTCACGAAAGTGACGCAGGTCTTCTTACAGAAGGCTGAAAAATTATTTTTGGATAATCTATCCTTTTACATTCATAAGCAGGGTATACTCTAATCCTGATTCAGTGGCTATAATGGCTAGTAGTATAGGCTCGGTTAGAGTGAATTCTTTCAAGAAATAGACTTTTTGGCAATTTGAATATTTGATGATACATTGCTATATACTAGACTGATTGCCCATGTGGCCCAGGCCCAAATATGTTGGTGTCTACACACCTGTATAGTGCATGCATTCTAAAAAGTAGTGTAGCTTTTACAAGAAGCCCTAGGTGGCAGGACTGTGGTATAAGGAATCTATATGTGCCCTGTGTTCACAGCAAACAGTGCCCTGTGTTCACAGCAAACTGTGCCCTGTGTTCACAACAAACTGTTCCCTGTGTTCACAACAAACAGTACCCTGTGTTCACAGCAAACTGTGACCTGTGTTCACAGCAAACTGTGCCCTGTGTTCACAACAAACTATACCCTGTGTTCACAGCAAACTGTGACCTGTGTTCACAGCAAACTGTGCCCTGTGTTCACAACAAACTGTTCCCTGTGTTCACAACAAACAGTACCCTGTGTTCACAACAAACTGTGCCCTGTGTTCACAACAAACAGTGCTCTGTGTTCACAGCAAACTGTGACCTGTGTTCACAGCAAACTGTGCCCTGTGTTCACAACAAACTGTTCCCTGTGTTCACAACAAACAGTACCCTGTGTTCACAGCAAACTGTGACCTGTGTTCACAACAAACTGTACCCTGTGTTCACAGCAAACTGTGACCTGTGTTCACAACATACTGTACCCTGTGTTCACAACAAACTGTACCCTGTGTTCACAGCAAACCGTGACCTGTGTTCACAACAAACTGTACCCTGTGTGCACAACAAACTGTACCCTGTGTTCACAGCAAACTGTGACCTGTGTTCACAACAAACTGTGCCCTGTGTTCACAACAAACAGTGCCCTGTGTTCACAACAAACTGTGCCCTGTGTTCACAGCAAACTGTGCCCTGTGTTCACAACAAACAGTGCCCTGTGTTCACAACAAACTGTGCCCTGTGTTCACAGCAAACTGTGCCCTGTGTTCACAGCAAACTGTGACCTGTGTTCACAACAACCAGTGCCCTGTGTTCACAACAAACAGTGCCCTGTGTTCACAACAAACAGTGCCCTGTGTTCACAGCAAACTGTGCCCTGTGTTCACAGCAAACAGTGCCCTGTGTTCACAGCAAACAGTGCCCTGTGTTCACAACAAAATGTATCCTGTGTTCACAGCAAACAGTGCCCTGTGTTCACAACAAAATGTGCCCTGTGTTTACAGCAAACAGTGCCCTGTGTTCACGGCAAACTGTGCAGTGTGTTCACAGCAAACAGTGCCCTGTGTTCACGGCAAACAGTGCCCTGTGTTCACAGAAAAATGTGCCCTGTGTTACCAGTAAACAGTGCTCTGTGTTCACAGCAAACTGTGCCCTGTGTTCACAGCAAACAGTGCCCTGTGTTCACAACAAACTGTACCCTGTGTTCACAACAAACTGTGCCCTGTGTTCACAGCAAACAGTGCCCTGTGTTTACAGCAAACTGTACCCTGTGTTCACAGCAAACTGTGCCCTGTGTTCACAGCAAACAGTGCCCTGTGTTCACATCAAAATGTGCCCTGTGTTTACAGCAAACTGTGTCCTGTGTTCACAACAAACAGTGCCCTGTGTTTACAGCAAACAGTGCCCTGTGTTCACAACAAACTGTGCCCTGTGTTCACAACAAACAGTGCCCTGTGTTCACAACAAACTGTGCCCTGTGTTCACAACAAACTGTGCCCTGTGTTCACAGCAAACTGTGCCCTGTGTTCACAGCAACCTGTGCCCTGTGTTCATGGCAAACTGTACCCTGTGTTCACAACAAACTGTACCCTGTGTTCACAGCAAACTGTACCCTGTGTTCACAGCAAACAGTGCTCTGTGTTCACAGCAAACTGTACCCTGTGTTCACAGCAAACAGTGCTCTGTGTTCACAGCAAACTGTACCCTGTTTACAGCAAACAGTGCCCTGTGTTCACAGCAAACAGTGCCCTGTCTTCACAGCAAACAGTGCCCTGTCTTCACAGCAAACAGTGCCCTGTGTTCACAAAAAAACTGTGCCCTGTTTTCACAGCAAACTGTACCCTGTGCTCACAGCAAACAGTGCCCTGTGTTCACAGCAAACTGTGCAGTGTGTTCACAGCAAACAGTGCCCTGTGTTCACGGCAAACAGTGCCCTGTGTTCACGGCAAACTGTGCAGTGTGTTTACGGCAAACAGTGCCCTGTGTTCACGGCAAACTGTGCCCTGTGTTCACGGCAAACTGTGCCCTGTGTTCACGGCAAACTGTGCCCTGTGTTCACGGCAAACAGTGCCCTGTGTTCACAGCAAACAGTGCCCTGTGTTCACAGCAAACAGTGCCCTGTGTTCACAGCAAACAGTGCCCTGTGTTCACAGCAAACAGTGCCCTGTGTTCACAGCAAACTGTGCCCTGTGTTCACAGCAAACTGTGCCCTGTGTTCACAGCAAACTGTGCCCTGTGTTCACAGCAAACTGTGCCCTGTGTTCACAGCAAACAGTGCCCTGTGTTCACAGCAAACTGTACCCTGTGTTCACAGCAAACAGTGCCCTGTGTTCACGACAAACTGTGCCCTGTGTTCACGGCAAACAGTGCCCTGTGTTCACGGCAAACAGTGCCCTGTGTTCACGGCAAACAGTGCCCTGTGTTCACAGCAAACAGTGCCCTGTGTTCACAGCAAACTGTGCCCTGTGTTCACAGCAAACTGTGCCCTGTGTTCACAGCAAACAGTGCCCTGTGTTCACAGCAAACTGTGCCCTGTGTTCACAGCAAACTGTGCTCTGTCTTTACAGCAAACTGTGCTCTGTGTTTACAGCAAACAGTGCCCTGTGTTCACAGCAAACAGTGCCCTGTGTTCACAGCAAACTGTGTGTTTGCACGAGCAAATATTTTACTTTAGTACCTTTGATTAAACTTCAAAATTAATTTCTAGCTCTATCCAAGTCTGCATATGCTTTATACGTGGGTTCACCAATTATGCAAAGCACCATGTAGATATAGTAACACATCACATATATGCCTGATATATCGTAGTTTACGCTACATTTGGACTAGGTTTTACCTACTAGTGAGTGAGTGAGTAATGGTTGTTTAACGCCAAGCCGACAGCTAAGGTCATATTCATGGCGGAAAAAGTACATTAGACATCACGTCACAAAGGAATACATGTGCCTGTGCCCGTGCATATGGACACCAGACACATGTAAGAAAGAGGGGACAGGAAAGAGGAGATTCAAGGAACGAATATGTGCCAGTGCCCGCGCATATGGACATCACCCACACTCAGAGAGGTTAGAAAAGCAAGACATAGACCCCTTTTAAAGATGGCCTGGGGCTGGGGAGGCCCGGTTTTACCTAATAACCAACCCAGCAAATCCTAGTGAACATGAGTCATGCTGGGTGAGGAATGTGTGAGTACATTGAGTGATAACGAATAATGTCATTTTGTGTGATACAATGTCAACTCTCACTCAGCTTGACAAACCTTCACTTACTTCAGTAAGACCTGAGAGAGCATGGGTCAACATGTGTCAATACCTGTCAACTCTCACACAGCTTCACATGTCTTCACTCATTCCCATAAAGATGTGAGGGGAACTGGGTGAGCAAGTGTCAACATGTGTCAATACTTGTCAACTCTCACACAGCTTCACATGTCTTCACTCATTTCCATAAAGATGTGAGGGGAACTGGGTGAGCAAATGTCAACATGTGTCAATACTTGTCAACTCTCACCCAACCTCACATGTCTTCACTCATTTCCATAAGGATGTGATGGGAACTGGGTGAGCATTCGTCAATACTTGTCAACTCTCAGGCAGCTTCACATGTCTTCACTTACTTCAATAAAGATGTGAGGGGACCAGGGTGAGTACATGTCAACATGTGTCAATACTTGTCAACTCTCACCTAGCATGACATTTCTTCACCAAGCCTTCAACAATAAGACACTATGGAAACTGTATGGATTCTCATGGCTTGTACTTTGCAGGGTGGGCCTATTGAGTAAATGTCAATATGAGAATTTATGTTTCACAGAACAAGTTCCTTTCTTACATGGCATGAAATACATATGAATCAGGAACATAATGATATGTATATGTGATTTAGTGCATACATTAGACATAATATCTCATTTGTTTTGTCTATGGGACATAGCACTGAATTGGAATTACATATGTTTTACATGATATCTAAGTATCTGTTTATCCTGGTTTGATGGGATGTGAAGGTTTAATGTCTACTGATCAGCTAGGTCAGAGCTGATTAGAGCAAATATACAGGAACTCTTCATAGTCTGGTTAAAAATCTCTGTATTGAGTGATAATAGGGGCAGATACCTTGTCCAACATTAGCATGACAGACTGTGTGAGGAGATGTGAGCATGTGTCAAGATTCGCCAACTCTCACCCACCATGACAGAACTTCACGCACAATGACACATTATGTACTATTCTGTGTTTTGATTGGTCCATTTCAAATTTCCCTCCCATTCCTTTGTTCTCCTCCTGCTATCAAAACAGTCAGGCAGAGGCAGCCATGGAGAACAGATCTTGTGGTAGGTGGTCACACAGTTCTAGATTGATTTGACTTGAAATCCTATGTGATAAGCATTTATACAGTAACAGATTGATATTATCTACAATCCCTGAACATCTATTTTGTTGCTGAATTCAGCTATTTGTCTCAACACTCCAAATTAATGTAGAACTTTCTAGTGAGCAAGGCTCAGGGAATTTCTGGGGGATTCAGGCTGTCATATGGGAGTGGTCATTGTTTATCAACTTGGATGTGAGTGGGTGGTCAAAATTAGATTGCTGCTGTTTGTTTATGACCATTTCTTATCATTTCAACAGGCATTCTCAAGACTGATACAAGGAAAATTCAACTCACACAGCTGACAGAATATCTATCCATTTTCAAGCAAAGTGGACAACACATGACATGCAGGGGAGAGATATCTTCAATGGAAACCAGCATGAACAGCTGAATTGATGTTAATAAAGTTATGAAATATCAGAAATCCACAACCACCTGCAAACCCCCCCCCTGCCTATCCCCCACCCACAAATTAGTCTGTGCGTTAATATATGTGATACTGTGTCATGACCCATGTGTCAGTGTGTGTGATAATGTGTGATGACACATGATGTCATGATGTGTCATTGTTGGTGAAGGTTCACGCATGTTGACTCAACTTCACAAATTTGGCTGGATGTTAACGCATGCGTCATATCTTGTCATGGTCCGTGATCACCCACGCGTCAAGTCCTAAGAGCGCATGGGGTGAGACTGGCGCAGCATGACAAAAGTTGACACAGATTTGCTGGGAAAAGAGACATGACAGACAGTCCAATGAAATGATACCCATAACCACCTTTCTTTGGTTACAATTTACTTTCGTTACTTTGAACAGGTTTGAGAAAACATGTCATGTAATCAGAGTGGTCATTTGTATGTCAGTGAGTATTGTCAGGGGCAGTTTCCATTTTTCATATATTTTCACTCTATATTCCCCAAAATGTAAAACAAAATGGCTGCCATTTCTGGCTTAAAATATCCAGTATTCAGCAGATGTAAGGTAATATAGGCCACTTTGAGAGGCATTAAATCAAACGCAACAGGTCCTTATAGGTTGCCTTTTATATCTTTGTCATTAGACTTCAGAAAATTCAAGATGGCAGTCATTTTTCAAGATGGCCACCAAGTTAACCTTTCAAACCTTGTTTCTTTTATAGAAATTGAAGTAGTTCTTCAATTATCTTGATTCTAGTGTCAATATCGATGTTTTAAAACCTGATGAAGCTAAGGGAGTGGTCATTATTTATCAACAGGGGGGGGTGGTGGGTTTTTGCGCAGACGCGCGGAAATTTTTTACGCCCCCCCTCGACGGCAGTCAAAATTTTTTGTGCCCCCCCCCGCGCCAGAGGCACGGAGAGTTTTCGCGCCCCTCTTTGATCTATAGTAGCGCGCGGGCTTTTTTGCTAAAAAGAGGGTGAATTTTTTTAGCCCCCCCCTCAAGAGGGGTCAAAAATTTTTTAGCCCCCCCCCTCGGGAGGGGTCTGAAAATTTTACGCCCCCCCTCAAACCCACCCTCCCCCCCTGTTGATAAATAATGACCACTCCCTAAGCAGACTATTTATAATGCTATCCAGGCCCTTCAGTGAGGTGTAAACATGTATTTGATACTAACATTACATAAAGCATGGGTTTTAATATGATACCTTTGGTTATTTCATCTTCTGCTTCCATGGTCCTTACCAATATCTTCACTACTGCATTTAAATACTTATATCTAATGTAAATGTATTAATAGAAAGTTGTAAAGTTGTTTTTTGAAAATCCAAGATGGCGCCCATTTTTCAAAATGGCCACCAAGTTAACTACTATAACTCAGTCCAAAAACTTTCCCAGCAAATTGTCGTGATTCCTCGTCAACCTGTGTGAAGTGGCTCACACATGTCGCTAGATGGAACACGACGTCGCTAAAGCACAAGATCACCAGGAATAGCAATGGTGGTGATCACATGGCCTCACCTCAGATGGCGAGGATGGTGATCACTCAGACTCACCAGGGATGGCGACGCAGGTGATCACTCACCTCGCTAGATGAAACACGCACCTCGTCATAGTGCATGTTCACCAGGGATGGCGAGGATCGTGATCACTCATCCTCACCAGGCATGGCGACATGAGTGATCACTCATCCTCACTAGGGATGGCGACATGAGTGATCACTCACTTCGCTAGATGAGATGCACACCACGTTATAACGCACATTCACGACAGATGGCAAGGATCGTGATCACTCACACTCACGGGGGATGGTCACTCAGGTGATCATTCATCTCGCTAGATGAAACGCACACCATGCCATAATGCACGTTCACCACGGTTGGCGAGGATCGTGATGACTCACACTCACCAGGGATGGCAAGGCGATTGATCACTCACCTCGCTAGATGAAATGCGCACCACGTCATAGTGCAGGTTCACCATGGATGGCGAGAGTGGTGATCACTCAGACTCACCAGTGATGGCGATGCTGGTGATCACTCATCTTGTTAGATGAAAAGCTCATGATCATCGACATCTGCCAGATCAATGTATGTTTTGCCAGAGAAGGTATTGCCATGTGTACCTTCCCTCCAACCACAGACAAGGTGTTCATGTAGATAATTCCTTATGTATTTTTCCTGTAACCAGAGAAAAGGTGTTTATGGATAGTTGCTTTTATTTTAGAGATACCTCTATCTAAATTCAATTGATGTTTTCTCTATATAATCTTGTTTGATTCAACCCTGAAGTATTACATGGAAATCAGTGTGCAACAAAGCACATTTGATAAGTATTGGACTTATACTTCATGCCCACACTTCCTAGATAGGCTACATGTTGAACAGTAGTGCTGTCTCAACAACTTTGGCAATGGTGGTGATAAGTTGCCATTCTGAGTGAGAGTGAGTGACAGATGATGCAATCCTCAGAGAGCATTGACATGGAGTGACGTGACACAAGTTCACGCATTGAGTGAGACCAATGTTGGCAATGGTAGTGATAAGTCGCCATTTTGTGTGAGAGTTGATGCCAGTGGCACAGGAGTGGTACATAATCACACAGTGAGTCAGATCCATGTTGGCGATGCTTGTGAAAAGCCGCCATTCTGAGTGATAGTTGACAGGCAGTGAAACATATTTTGACGGAGTGAGTGAGATCCATGTTGGCGATGGTGGTGATAAGCTGCCATTCTGAGTGAGAGCTGACCGGGAGTGGTACATAATCACACAGTGAGTCAGATCCATGTTGGTGATGCTTGTGATAAGCCGCCATTCTGAGTGAGAGTTGACAGGCAGTGGCACATACTCACGCAGTGAGTTAGATCCATGTTGGCGATGGTGGTGATAAGTCACCATGCTTTGTGAGGGATGACAAGGGCTGGCACATACTCACGCAGTGAGTGAGATCATGTTGGTGACTGTTGTGATAAATTGCCATGCCATGTGAGACTGACACACAGTGGCGAAAGATGACGCAGTGAGTTATCACTCAAAAAGGAGTCACCATTGATGACCAATCATGGCGACAGATAACGACAATTTGCTGGGTTATTACTGTTATCCTTAAATATTTGTTTTTAGAGCACCAGGATATTACCTCATTGTACGTCTTATATTTTATGTCTGTCATTACAGATAATTTGCAGTTTGATCACACATGGGTCTATGGTAATATAACGACAGAAAATACTCATAGCTACACACTTTATGGAATGTAGGACTATTTGCTTCCATGTACATATTCTTGGATTTTCCATTGAGAGTAACACCATCACTAAATACATAATGATGGATTGGATGCTGTCAGATTAGAATTGATTGTTATAATTATTTTCACATAAACACAATAAACAGCATTAGTTTCAGCAGGTTTGAAAACATAGAAATTGACATTGTACTCATGCTTATCTTCCAACATTTCATAGGTTTTCACAGGTGATTTAACTTTAGCAGCCATCTTAGAAAATGACCACCATCTATAATTTGCAGAGTTCTAATGATGTAAATGTAGGACCATGAGGTGAGTCTATCAAGATTATTTCAAGGCAGAAGAGGCCATGTTGGTAAGCGTATGAGAATCTGAAGGCAATATCACAAATGACTTTATAAAGATCACCCTAGCCTATACCCAAGTTATATACAAACAAAGGATTAATACATATTTTCAAATTACTTGTGGTCTGAAAGCATAAAAAGTAGTAATCCTATTCAGCAGTTTTTGGAATGATAGAAATTGACAAGAGGATCAAGCTGATTAAAGAAAAATATCAATCTCTTTAGAGAAACAACTTCTGAAAGGTGATTTGTGTATCACAAAATATCACAGATAGGCTATGTAGCCCTACAGCTTGTAGGGCATTCTGAAGTTCTGTCTTAAAGAAAGAGGTTTAAACACTACAGAACAGCAATGGAATTACGAGACAAACCAAAGACTGTTATAGCCTGTAGAAGGGTCTTCACCTAGGGTAGCTTAGAGGCAGATGCTGGTTATATGCAGGATTTACAATCCTGAGTGGCCATGTTCATAAATGGTGGCTATTTTGGATTTGCATCTTTCTCCTAATATGGTTACATGAAATAGATCTATCTCAACTGTTAAATGCAGGGTGCAGTTGAAGTAATGGCAATGTCAAACACTGGGGACATCCTAAACCCTTTTTGTTACCATACTCACTATATATCTGCAAGGCATTTCTCAACACGGTACAAGTGTGCAGATTCACTACAATTTGAATCCCTAAAAAGGGTGGGTGATCAAAGGAAGTTTTCTATGACCGCTCTGTATGATCAGCACTTAAGCGTTGGTTCCACAGGCATAAATAGGTCGGATTAGCACTAATCCGACTGATTTTTTTCTATACTTTTGATATATTATAAATCGTCGGATTAGGGCTATTCCGACCGATTGTATGGCTGTGGAACCAACGCTATAATGTAGAAATTACATATATATGGCATTACATTGATTTTTTTACTTTCAGTTTAAAAACTGTTCATCAGCCAATAATTAAATCACAGCACAAAAGGGATCCCACTAATTTGTAAGGGCCTAATAGTACCATCTTGAGAAATGCATTCCAGTTGTTGGTACACCTTAAAACATTTAAATTTATTCTGATTCCTGGAAAAAAATTCAATTTATTGTTACAAGTCATATATTCAAAATAAATAAGAATCCATTGATTTTCCAAACGGGTCCGAAATTTTCGGCGTCTTTCTTGTACAAAGAGCAGTTGACCTATATCTACATCCGGGCCACTGACACACTTTCGCCGGACAAGGAGGCGAGTGGGAATGGCCGGACCGCGACTCGCGTACATTGGGAAAATCTATTTTGAATATATTGGACATATCAAGCATGGAGTACTCATCTAGAATGTCTAAGGATATGTATGTTTTAATTTGAAAACGTGTCATGGTTGGATTCCATACGAAAAGTGACTGTATACACAGTGGTACCTCTCCCGGCAAGGAACAAAAACAATGGCTTCGTGCAGAGCGGACATGGGCCGTGTCGCTTGCACTTAATGTAGAAATTACATATATATGGCATTAGATTGATTTTTTTACTTTCAGTTTAAAAACTGTTCATCAGCCAATAATTAAATCACAGCACAAAAGGGATCCCACTAATTTGTAAGGGCCTAATAGTACCATCTTGAGAAATGCATTCCAGTTGTTGGTACACCTTAAAACATTTAAATTTATTCTGATTCCTGGAAAAAAAATTCAATTTATTCTGACTACAGTTGTTACAAGTCAATATTTGTTAATTTACAGCATCAGATGGTCCTAGGGGTGCACTGTTGTACCGGGTACTGACAATGATACGGATGTACATGGGACTTGCCTGATATCCACCATCATCATGCTATTCTTAGATATACTAGATCTACGTAGTACGATCTATAAGGCAGTGCTCAAGTACAGGGAACAAAAGGTAAGCTGTTATTTAACAGTCATATGAAAATAGATGAATGTTGCACCAAAATAGGAACATGGGAAAAGTGGTTCTTAGACATATATTAGACTTATATCATATCTGACCAATCCTTACAAAATGGTTTGGAAGTCGCACATCCAAAATGTTTAGTTATTGGCATATACAGCTCATCAAGAGCTTTCATTTGGTATATAACACTTACATATTTGAACCAGGTGGCGCTATACATATCTTCTGACAGTAAATTTAGTCGGATCGATTAATGATTGATTAAACTTAGATAATTGATATATTAAACATATAATAATTTATGAATCCTACATAATTCCTATGTAATTCTATATAACCATGAAAACTGGAGCTATGTCTTTTAGGCATTAGGGGCTTAAATTCAGTTAAGTAAGCAGGGATTCTGAAAGATATCTACCCATATGTGAGAAAAGTGCCAAAATATCAATTTTGAAAAATCTGATATTTTTTTTTACACTATACCACTTGAAAGGGCCATATCTAGGCTTCTAAAGGTGCGACTTCAGTACCACTTTTGTCAGGATGGGTCACAATTTTTTTATTATTATTATGGTCAAGAAAAGCAGCAGGATATAAATTGAGATAATCTAGGCCTATATGATATCACCACCAACAATGCAGGCTGTGACCAAGGAAAGCAAGGTTTCAAAATCAAACTAAGGACAGTGGTATGGTACCCAAATAAATATATTTACCATACAATTGATATCAATAATATCTAGCTCGTGCCACTCTCAATGTATAATAAGAGGGCAGGAGGTTATTTCAAAAGGCTCTGCCATCACTACCTATGTGATGTTAGCGTAGGCACATTGCATAGGATATAATAGGACTTTGTCTCCCTACACTTAATTTTCTAGTGGTGTTAGGCCAGTCATGATCAGGAATAGCAAGTACTATGTAGTCCTTCACTATTTCACTTCCAGTATTAATGCCACCCCTTACGTTAGTCTGAGAAAGGATAGTGGTTTCCCCTGAGTGCAAGTGCACCTGTGAGGGGACATTCCTCCTCTCAAGATTGAATGCACCTGCTGAGAGTCCTTGAGGGCTCTTGAGTATACTCATACCTTAAGGGCATAGTATCATCATAGCTTCCTTTCTCTCTTTTAGTTGGTGCAGGGGGGGGGGCACTGTACTTCTAAAATACAAGCTATAATTTCAGGGTCAAGTGCACCCAACAGGGTATAAATAGCTCATACAGGGAAGCAGAACCTCAGTTTAGGGACTCTGGAGAGAGTTTATCCACTGCTATTTTTTTGTCTTCCACTGCTATTTTTCTCTGTGGACCTGTTGCCACTGCGCACATTGTGTTCTGCTTGGAATAGTGAAAGCAGGGCTGAGGATAACACCACTCACTAATTAGCACTGGCTATCAGAAAGGAAGGCAGGCTGACCTTAACATCACAGTGATGGCAGAGCCTTTTGAATTAACTTCCAGATCTGTTATCAGTGCTTAAGGAATATTCTTCCCCCCAACATATAACTATACACGATACAAGATCAATGCCTCAAATAAACACTACCCTGTTTAGAAAGTTAGAAGTGCCTTTTATTTGTTACAGGAAAGCATTATCACTAGCCATTCAGCCCCAAAGGAGGAAAATGGTATGGGAAAAGATCAGCAGACAAAGTATGGGATGCAATATATGTTACCGACCGACAAAGATGTTAACAAACTATTATTGGACTAAGCAAATTGAATGCCTATCTTACAGAGTCACTAAGAATAGGTGGAGAATCTGTTTGATACAGGGTCCATGATCATCATTAACTGGAGAAGGCTATAATGGCCCAGAAGGGGAAGAGTATGGCATTTTCTAACATGGGGGAAAATGAAAGCCTTCCACTTGTGTAACCAATAGGAAAACCTCGTATATAAGGAGCACAGCCATGGTGCATACCATGCTGGCAGCAATAGGGTATAGAATATTCATAAATTAGTCAGTCAGCCATCAGTTGGCTTCATTTTGTTGTTCATTTTGTTTTAATCATGTGACCAATCCCTTCACTTCAAATATCATGGGCCGATGGCATGTCCCTTAAGGGCTTCTTGCCGACTGATATTTGCTTTTGGCTGTTAAGGGATGTGCATAGGGTACCGAATCCAACATGGTGTTCAGGAGGGCATTTCTCAAGATGGTACGACTAGACGATCACCCACTCTAACCCTCAATGTTAGAGTGGGTGATCATAGGTAACACACTACAACTATCTGTACTATCAGCACTTAAGGCAGTAATTACATAGGTGCTGGTAAGGCAGTCATACCAGTGCAATTATTAGCGACCACTAGATGCAGGGCTGTAATGGCATTTAACTGAGGGATCTCACTACCACTTGAAGGGGGTCTAGTCGTACCATCTTGAGAAATGCCTTGCTGGAGGCCCAAAATATCTGTGTTTTGGTCTGATACTTTCGATGGCCAAACAAAGCCCTTATCAAACATTGCAATCTGGGGCTGGTGGGATTTGGTATAATTTGAACAATTCTCTCATTCTATGGGTTCAGCAAGTATCATAGAACAAAGCCGACCAAAAGCAGATATTTTTGAGTTTTTAAGAAGGCCACTGACTTGACTCCGCTAAAAACCCAATTCTTAGCAGGCACTGTGTGTCCTGCAAAGGATTTATCATTTTATCACTTCTGAGATCTATTGTAGCTAATTGCTTTAAATGCTAACATTTAAGTTTGCTTTACTTGCATTTAGAAACCTCTTCTGTGAGCCAATGTATTGCTGTACGTGTTTAGAAGTGTGGATTTCCTGTTCAAATGGCTACAATGGTTAAGCTCCCATTGAGGTTGATACTAAAGTCCTGGCTACCCTTGCTCAGAATAAATTTGACCGCGCTTTAACCAACTGATAATCTGTGAATAATGTAGAGTAGAGAAAAGTCTAACACTTTAAGGCCCGCTGATGCCAATGAAGTTCTGGCTAAACTGCTCAGTGGAGCATCATGCGGACCCTCCAGCAGTATATATATCAACCCTGGAGTGTCGGCATGATGCTCTAAAGAATTGCGCTCTTGCTGAGTTAGACATATATTAGAAGAAATAACCAAACTTCACAATAACGAGTCAAGCCAGTGAAGGTCAAATTCCACATGGCTTTCCATAGGGCGTTTGGGATTATTTCCTACCCTCCTACTCATTATTCTTTCTCATTTCATATGTAAATCCATATATTTTGATTCATATAATTACAAATTCAACAATGCATCGATCTTGTTAAACTTATAAGATCACAAGTGATAAATCTTATGACCCAAGTCTACCTCTCTCTGTTTTTTTTTCACTGAGTCCGCAGCAGTCAGGAAAATTTACTCATGTGCAGAAATAATGAGTTATAGTAAAATGGAAATGGGGA